>RXID01022153.1:0-36398 GCA_005019695.1 Trichopus zeylanicus subsp. travancoricus | reverse complement strand
TCTACTTCTGCTACTACTACAGCAACTTCTACTAATACTATTAGAACAAATACTACTACTGCTACCACCACTATTGCTACTTCTACTACTACTGTTACTACTCCTGCCACTACGGCTACTAGTACTACTACTACTACTATTACACTACAACTACTGTTATTGTTGCCTCTACTGCTAATACTACTAAAACAATTGCTACTACTACCGCTAGTACTACAACTACAGCTAGTACTACTGCTAGTACTACTGCTACTGCTGCTGCTGCAATTTCTGCTACAACAACTGCTTCTACGATTGTTACGACCGCTACTACTTCGGCTACTACTACAACTGGTACAACAACTAATACTACTATTGTTACTACTAATACAGCTACAACTAGTATTGCTATTACTACTATTACTGCTACTACTATTACTACTATTACTTCTACAGCTACTTCTACTACTAGTGCACCTACTATGACTACTACTGCTACCGCTACTACTACCTTTGTGGCTACTAATGCCACTACTCGTACAACTATTACTACCACCACAACTACTACGACTACTACTACTGCTTCTACTGCAACTGCTGCTGCTGCTACTACTACTACTGCTACTACTGCTGCTATAGCTATTACTACAACAACTACTGCTGCTACTATAACTACTAATGCAACTACTACTACAACTACTACTTCTGTTGTTTCTCTGACTACTACTACTTCTACTACTAGTATGACTACTACAACTAACACTTCTGCGACTACTATGACTACTGCTGATTCTACAGCTACTACTACTATGAATACTATGAATACTACAACTACTGCAACTATTGCTGCTGCTGTAGCAGGATAAGTAGTAGTAGTAGCAATAGTAGCAGTAGTAGAAGTAGTAGCGGTAGTAGCAGTAGTAGCGGTAGTAACACTAGTAGCAGTAGTACTAGTTGTAGTAGTAGCGATAAAGTAGAAAAAGCAATACCAGTAGTATCTATGGTACTAGTTGTTGTAAAAGTAGTAGTCGTAACTGTAGCAGTAATAGTACTCGCAGCAAAAGTAGTACTAGTAGTAGTGGGTGATGTACAAGAAGTAGTAGTATAGGTAGTAGCAGCAGTAGTAGTAGTAGTAACAGTGGCAGTAGTAGTCGTAGTTGTCATAGTAGTAGCAATAGTAGTAGTAGTAGTTGTAGCAACGGCAGCAGCAGCAGCAGTAGTAGCATAAGTAGTAACAGTAGCAGCAGTAGTTGTTGTAACAGTAGTAGTAGTAGTAGTAATAATAGTAGTGGTACTCATTGTAGTCATAGTTGTCATAGTAGTCGTAGTAGTAGTAGCAGCAGCAGTAGCAGTAGTAGTAATAGTAGTTCTAGTAGTTGATGCAATAATATTAAAAGTAGTTGTAGCAGTATTTATAGAAGTAGTGCTAGGAGTAGCAGTATGTGTAGTTGCGGTAGCTGTCGTAGTTGTCGTGGTCACGGAAGTAGTAGTAGTGGTATTAGTAGAAGTAGTAGTAGTAGCAGCAGAAGTAGTAGCAGTAGTCATAGTGGCCGTGGTAGTAGTATTAGTAGCTACAATAGTTCTTGTAGTAGTAGTAGGGGTAGGAGAAGTAGAGTAGTAGCGACAGCAGCAGTTGTAGTTGTAGTAGTAGTGGTAGCAATAGTAGTTGTAGTTGTAGTAGTAGGAGTGGTAGCAGTAGTAGTAGCAGTAGTAGTAGGAGAGGTAGTAGTTAGTAGTAGCAATAGTAGTAGAAGTAATAGTAGTTATAGTAGTGGTAGTAGTATAAGTAATAGTAGTAGTAACAGTAAGAGCTGCAGTAGTAGTTGTACTGGTAGTAGTGGTAGTGGTAGCAATTGTAGTGGTAGTTATAGTTGTAGTAGTAGTAGTGGTAATAGGAGCAGTAGTAGTGATAATAGTAGTACTAGTGGTAGTAGGAATAGTGGTAGTAATAGTAGTAGTAGTTGCTATAGTAGCAGAAGCACTAGTAGCAAAAGTTGCATTGGTAGTAGTAGTAATAGTATTAGTAGTAGCAGCAGCCGCAGCAGTAGTAGCGGCAATAGTAGTTGTTATAGTGGTAGTAGCTGTAGTAGCTGTAGTAGGAGAAGTAGTAGTGCCAATAGCAAAAGTAGTAGTTATTGTCGTAGTAGTAGCAATAGTGGGAGAATGTGTAGAAGTAGTGGCAGTAGTACAGGTAGTACAGGACGAAGCAGTAATAGTTGTAGCAGCAGTGATAGTAGTATTAGTTGTAGTAGTTATAGTAGTAGTAGTGTTAGTAGAAGTATTAGTAATGGTGGTAGTAGTAGTAGTAGTAGCGGTAGTAGTAGTAGTAGTAATAGTGTTACTTGTAGCGGTTGTAGTAGTTGAAGTAATAGTAGTAGTACTAGTATTAGTAGTAGTTGTAGTAGTAGTCACAATAGTAATAATTATAGTACTAGTAGTAGGAGGAGTAGTAGTAGTAGGAGTAGTAGTAGTAGTGGCGGTAGTAGCTATAGTATTCATAGTAATAGTAGTAGTAGTAGGGGTAGTAGTAGTAGTAGTAGCAGGAGTAGTAGGAGGAGTAGCAGTAGTAGTAGCAATAGTATCTGTAGTATTCGTAGTAATAGTCGTAGTACTAGTAGTAGCAGTAGTAGTAATAGGAGTTATTGCAGTAGTAGCAGCAGCAGTAGTAGTTGTAGTTGTAGTTGTAGTAGCAATAGTAGTAGTAGTCATAGTTGTAGCAGTAGTAGTAGTAGTAGTCATACTACTACTGCCACTACTACCAGTACTAATTGTATTATTAATAACAATAGTCATAGTGGTAGTAGTAGTAGCAATAGGGGCAAAAGTAGTATTAGTAATAGAAGCTATAGTAGTATTAGTGATAGTAGTACAAGTAGTAATAATAGTAGCAATAGTTGCAATAGTAGTAGCATTAGTTGTAGTAGTAGTAGGAACAGTACTAGCAATAGTTGTAGTAGTAGTAGTAATAGTACTAGTAGGAGTAGTAGCAATAGTATCAGTAGAAGTAATAGCTAGAGCAGTAGTGGTAGTAGCCCGAGTAAAAGCAGCGAATGTAGTAGTAGAAGTAGTAATATTAGTAGTAGTAATGGAAGTATCAGTGGTAGCAGCAGTAGTACTAGCAACAGTAGTTGTAGTGGTTGGAGCTGTAGTAGTATTGGTACGACCAGTAGTAGTAGTAGTAGCAGTTGTGGTAGTACTTGCAGTCATAGTAGTAGTTGTAGTAGTAATAGATGGAGTGGTAGTTACAACAGTAGTAGTAGCAGTAACAGTAGTAGTAGTAGCAATAGAAGTAGCAGTAGTTGTTGTAGTAAGGGAGGTAGTAGTAGTAGCAATAGCAGCAACAGTAGTAGTAGCAGTAGTTGTAGTAGTACTATTAGCAGTAGGAGTCATAGTAGTAGTAGTAGTAGGAGGAGGAGGAGGAGTGGTAGTAGGAGAATAAGTTGTAGTAGTAGTAGCAGACGTAGTAGTATTACTACTACTACTGTAGTAGTAGTAGCAGACGTAGTAGTATTAGTATTATTATTATTAGTAGTAGTAGTAGTAGTAGTAGTTGACATAGTAGTAGTTGTAGACGTACTAGTAGTAGTAGCTATAGAAGCATTAGTAGTAATAGTAGTAGCAAGAGTCGGTAGTTGTAGCAGCTGCAGTAGTAATTGCAGTAGCAACAGAAGTAGTAGTTAAATGAATTCTAGTAACAGCAGTAGTAGTAGTAGTAGTAATAGTAGGAGTAGTAGTACTAGTATTTGGAGTAGCAGCGGCAACATTAGTAGTAGAAGTAGTAGTTATAGCAGTAGTAATAATAGTGACAGTAGTGGTTGTTGTTGTAGTAGTAGTAGGAGTAGTAGTAGTAGCAGCAGGAGTGGTGGTGGCAGTAGTAGTAGTTGTAGGAGCACTAGTGGTAGTAGTGTTAGTTGTACGAGTAGGTGTAGTAGTAGTAATAGTAGTAATAGTTGGAGCAATATTAGGAGGTGTAGTTGCAGTTGAGCTCATAGTAGTGCAGCTGCAGTACTTGTACGTGTAGCAGTAGTTGAAGTAGTTCGGGGAGTAGTTGTAGTATTAGTAGAAGTAGAGGTAGTAGTAGTTACAGTAATAGTAGTAGCAATAGCAGTTGGAGCATCAGTAGTCGAAGTAGTACTAGGACGAGAATTTCAAGTAGTAGTAGTAGTAGTAGTAGTAGTAGTAGTAGTAGTAGGAGAAATAGTGGTAGTTGTTGTTGTTGTAGTAGCAGTAGTAGTAGTAACATTTGTAGAAGCAATAGTTGTGCATTCGTAGTTGAAGCAGTACTGTTAGTAGTAGGAACAATAAAATTAGTAGTAGTATTAGTAGTAGTAGAAGTTGGAGAGTAGGAGTAGCATTATTAGTGGCAGTTGTAGCAGTAGTAGTAGCAGTGGTAGTCATAGACGTAGCAGCTACAACAGTAGCAGCAACAGTAGTAGTGGTAATTGTAGCTGTAGTAGTAAATGTAGTACCAATAGTAGTAGTAGCAGTAGTAGCAGCAGCAGTAGTAATAATAGTAGTAGTAGCCTTAGTAGTATTACTAGGAGTAGGAGTAGTACCAGTAGTAGTATCAATAGTTGTAGTAGCTGTAGTAGTTGTTGTAGTAGTAGAATTAGTAGTGGTAGAGTAGGATAAGTAGTAGTAGTAATAGTAGCTGTAGTAGAAGTAGTATAAATTATGGTCGTATTAGTGGTAGTTGCAGTACGAATAGTAGTAGTAGTTATAGTCATAGTAGTAGCAGTAGTAGTTGTTGTAACAGTGGTAGTAGTGGTAGTATTAGCTGTTGTCACTATAGTAGCAATTTTAGTAGTAGTTGTTGTAGTTGTGGTAATAGTAGTAGTTGTTGTAGTAGTCGATGTAGTAGTAACAGTAGCAAAAGTATTAGCTGTAGCAAAAGTAGTAGCTACAGTAGTAGTAGTAGTAGCAGTAGCAAAAGTACTAGCTATAGTAGTTGTAGTAGTAGCAATAGTAGTTGCAGTAGTAGTAGTTGCAATAGTAGTAGTTGTAGCCATAGCATTTGTAGCAATAGCAATGGTAGTAGTGATAGTAGTAGTAGCAGTAGTAGTTGTATTAGTAGCTTTAGTAGTTGGGGTAGTACAAGTAGCACTAGTAGTAGTACCAGTAGTTGTAGTAGTAGAAGTTGTTTTAGTTGTAGTAGTAGTAGTAGCAGTAGCCGTTATAGTAGTAGCATTAGCAGTAGTAGCAGGAGTCCTAGTAGTAGTAGTTGTAGTAGTAGTGGTACTAGTAGTAGCAGCTGTAGTAGTTGTAGATGGAGGAATAGTAGTAATAGCAGTAGTAGCAGTAGTAGTGATAGCAGTAATAGCAGTAGCATTAGCTGTAGTAGTAGTAGAAGTGGTAGCCGTAGTAGTAGTTGTGATAGTAGTTATAGTAGTAGCCCATAGTAGCAGAAGTAGTTGTAGTAGCAGTCGTCGTTGTAGTAGTAGTGGTAGTTGTAGTAGAAGTAGTAGTAGTTCTAGTAGTAGTTGTAGTAGCAGTAGTAGTTGTAGTAGTATTAGTAGTTGTGGTAGTAGTAGTAGTAAGACTAGTAGTAGCAGTAGTAGCTGTAGTAGTATTAGTAGTTGTGGTAGGAGTAGTAGTAAGACTAGTAGTAGCAGTAGTATTAGCAACAACAGTAGCATTAGTCGGAGTAGTAGTAGAAGTAGGATCAATAGCAATACTAGTAAGAGAAGTAGTTGTAGTTGTAGTAGTAGTATTTGTTGTAGCTGCTGCAATTTTTGTTGTCGTAGCAAGAGTAGTAGTTGTAGCAGTTGTAGCTGTAGTAGCGGCAATTGTTGTAGTGGTTGCAGTTGTAGCGGCAACTGCAACAGTAGCAGCAGTAGTAGAAGTAGTAGCTCTAGTAGCAGTAGTAACAGTAATAGTGGTAGTAGTATTAGTTCTAGGAGCACTAGTGGTAGTAGTATTAGCAGCAGTATTAGGTGTAGTAGTAGCAATAGTAGTAGTGGTCGGAGCAATATTAGGAGGAGTGGTTGAAGCAGCGGTCATAGTAGTGCTGTTGCAGTACTTACATGGGTAGCAGTAGTCAAAGTAGTTCAAGGAGTAGTAGTAGTATTAGTAGAAGTAGTGGTAGTATTAGTTATAGTAAAACTATTAGCAGTAGTAGTTGGAGCATTAGTAGTCGTAGTAGTACTAGAAGGAGGAGAAGTTGAAGTAGTAGTAATAGTAGTAGCAGTAGCAGCAGCAGCAGTAGTAGTAGCAATAGCAGTAGTAGCAGGAGAAGTAGCAGAAGTAGTAGTTGTTGTTGTTATAGTAGTAGCAGTAGTAGTAACAGTTGTCGAACCAGTAGTTTTTGTTGTTTAGTACTGTATTAGTAGTTAAAGTAGTACTAGTAATTGTAGAAATAGTAAAAGTAGTAGTAGTCTTAGTATTAGTAGTAGTGGGCGAAGTAGGAGTAGCATTATTAATGGCATTTGTAGCAGTAGTAGTAGCAGTAGTAGTCGTAGAAGTGGCAACTGTAGTAGTAGGAATAGTGGTAGTCATGGTAGTTGTAGTAGTAGTAGTAGAAATAGTACTAATAGCAGTAGTAGCAGTAGTAGTAATAGTAGTAGTAGCAACTTTAGTAGTATTAGTAGGAGTATGAGTAGTACCAGTAGTAGTAGCAATTGTTGTAATAGCTGTAGTTGTTGTTGTTGTATTAGAATTAGTAGAAGTAGTAGTAAGATAAGTAGTAATAGTAACATTAGTAGTAGTAGACGTAGTAGTAGTATAATTTTGGTAGTATTAGTAGGAGTTTCAATAGGAGTAGTAGTAGTAGTCGTAGTAGTAGCTGTAGTAGCAGTCGTCACAGTAGCAACAGCAGTAGTAGTAGAAGTTGTTCTAGTTGTAGTAGTAGTAGTAGCAGTAGTAGTATTAGTAGTCCTAGTAGTAATAGTAGCAGTAGTGGTTATAGTAGTAATTGTAGAAGTAGTAGTAGTAGTGGTACTGGTAGTAGCCACTGAGTAGGAGTAGAAGGAAAAGACTAGTAGTAGCAGCAGTAGCAGTAGTAGTAATAGTAGTAATAGCAGTAGCATTAGCAGTAGTAGTAGCAATAGTAGCCACAACATTAGTAGTAGTAGTGATAGTAGGTGTAGTAGTAGCCTGTAGTAGTGGAACTAGTATTAGTAGCAGTGGTAGTTTTAGTAGTAGTAGTAGCAGTTGTTGTTGTAGTAGTAGTAGTAGTAGTAGTAGTAGCATTAGTAGTAGTAGTAGTGGTGGTAGTATTAGTTGTAGTATTACTAGTAGTAGTAGTAGTTGTTGTAGTAGTAGCAGTAATATTACTAGTAGTATTAGTAGTAGTAGTAGTAGTTATAGTATTAGTTGTAGTATTACTACTAGTAGTAGTACTATTAGTAGCAACAGTATCATCAAGCGGAGTAGATCAGGCGGAATAGCAGTCGCTACAGTATCAATAGTAATACTAGTAAGTGAAGTGGTTGCAGTACCAGTAGTAGTAGCTGTAGTAATAATGGTATTAGTTGCAGCTGCTGCAATTTTAGTTGTTGTAGCAGTAGTAGAAGTAGTTGCAGTAGCTGTAGCAATAGTAGCAGCAATTATTGACGTGGTAGCAGTTGTAGCGGCAACTACAACAGTAGTAGTGTAGTAGTAGAAGTAGTAGTTGTAGCAGCAGTAGTAGCAGCAGTAGTAAAAGCAACAACAACAGTAGTAGTAGTGTAGTAGTGGTTGTTGTTGTAATAGTAGCAGTAGCAGCGGTAGTAGTATTAGTAACAACTGCAGTTGTAGTAATATCAGCAGCTGGAGCAGAAGTAGTAGTAGCGAAAGAAGTAGAAATAGGTGAAGTGGTGGTAGTACTAGGAATAGTAGTAGTTGTAGTAGTTGTTGTTGTAGTTGTAGTAGTCGTAGTACTAGTTGTAATAGTAGAAGTTTTATTAGTAGTAGTAGCAGTAGCAGCAGTAGTAACAGTAGTTTTACTAGTTCTAGCAGTTATAACAGTTGTAGCAGCAGCAAAAATAGTTGTAGTAGTAATAGAAGTAGCAGCAGCAGTAGTAGTAGTATTAGCAGTTGCAGTAGTACTAGTAGATATAGTAGTAGTTGTTGTAGCAATAGTAGTAGCGGTAGGAGTAGTAACAGTAGTAAGATTGATAGATGTAGTAGTAAGAGTAGTAGTAGTAGCAGCAGTGGTAGCAGTAGTAGCCATAATTGCGACAGTAGTAGTAGCTATCGTAGCAGCTTTAGATGTAATAGTAGTAGAAGTAGTTGAAGTAATAGTAATAGCAGTAGAATTTGGAGTAATAGCAGTTGTAGCAGTAGAAGCAATAGTAGCCGTAGTAGCAGCAGTAGTAGTAGCAAGAATAGCAGTAGCAGTAATAGTAGTACTAGTAATAATACTTGCAGTAGTAGCAATAGTAACCGTAGTAGTAGTAGTAGCAGTTGTAGCTGTGGTAGCCATAGTAGTAGCTGAAGCGCTAGTGCTTGCAGTAGTTGTAGCAGTAGTAGTAGTAGTGGTAGTAGTAGTAGTAGCAGGAGTAGTAATTACTATAGTAATAAAAGTAGTATTAACAGTATCAGTAGTATTAGGAGAAGTACTTGTGATACCAATAACCGTAATAGTAGTAGCAGTAGCAGTTGCAGTATCAGTAGTTGTAGTAGCAGTAGTAGCAGTAGTAGTAATAGTAGTAGTAGTATAATTAGTAGTATTAGTAGTAGTAGTAGTATTAGAAGAAGAAGAAGAATTAGTAGTTTTAGTAGCCGCAATAGTAGTAGTAGTAGTAGTCATAATAGAGATAATAGTAGAAGTTGCAATAGTAGTAGCAATAGTAGTTGTAGTAGTAGTAGTACTAGTAGTAGCAGTAAAAGTAGTAGTAGTAGTACTAGTAGTAGCCACAGTAGTAGAGTAGCAGTAGTAGCAGTAGCAGCAGTAGTAGTCGTAGTAGTAGTCACTGTCCTGGTAGGAGTAACAATAGTAGCGGTATTATTAGTAGTAACTGCTGCAGTTGTAGGCGCAATAGTAGCCATACGAGTAGTAGTTGTTGTTGTAGTAGTAGTGGTAGTAGTAGTCGTAGTAGAAGTTGTAGTAGTAGTGCTAGTAGTCGTAGTTGCAGTAGTAGCAGCAGCAGTGTGAGTAGGAGTTGGAGTAGTAGTTCAAGTAGTATTAGTTGGAGTAGCTGAAGCAGAAGTTGTAGTAGGATTAGTAATAGTAGCAATTGTAGAAGTAGTTGTAGTAGAAATAGTAGCAGCAGCAGTAGCAGCAGCAGCAGCAGTAGTAGTAGTGGTAGAAGTAGTTGCAGTAGTAGTATCGGTAGTAATAGAAGTAGTAATAGTAGTAGTAGTGGTAGTAGCAATAGTAGCAATAGTAGTAGTAGTATTAGTGGTTTTAGTAGTTGGGGAAGTAGTATTAGTAATGGTAGTAGCAGTAGTAGTAGGAGAACAAGTAGTAGTAATAGTAGCAGTAATAGTAGTAGTAGAAGCTGTTGTAGTTGTAGTAGTAGCAGTAGCAGTAATAGTACTAGCAAAAGCTGTTGTGGTTATAGTAGCAGTAGTAACAGTAGCAATTGTAGTAGCTGCAATACTTGTAGAAGTAGTGGTTGCTATAGTAGTTATAGCAAGAATGGTATCATTAATAGTAGTTGTAAGAAAAGTAGAAGTAGTAGTTGTAGCAGCAGCAGCAATAGTAGTAATAGCAGTAGTGGTATTAATAGCAGCAGTAGCAATGGCAATTGCTACTGCAACTTCTACTACTACTACTATTACTAATATTACTATTGCTACTTATACTGTTGCTACTGCTACAAATG
Source organism: Trichopus zeylanicus subsp. travancoricus (assembly GCA_005019695.1). Lineage (NCBI taxonomy): Eukaryota > Viridiplantae > Streptophyta > Magnoliopsida > Dioscoreales > Dioscoreaceae > Trichopus > Trichopus zeylanicus. Next base: position 26,673 of record RXID01022153.1, on the reverse strand, counting down.
CTACTATTACAACTGCTACTATTACTTCTACTTCTATGGCTACTACTATTACTACTACTCCTGCTAGTACTATTACTGCTACTACTACTGTTAGGACTGCTGCTATGACTACTACTGTGGTTACGAGTGTCGCTGCAACATCTACTACTACTATAATAACTACTACCACTACTACGATTTCTACTACTACTACTACTACTATGGCTACTACTACTCCTACTACTACTACTTTGGCTACTACTACTGCTGCTACTGCTTCTGCTGCCACTCTGCAATTGCTAATACTATTACTACTAGTACAACGACAACTGCTACTAGTACAACTGCTACTAGTAGAACTACTACCACTTCTGCTGCTACGACTACTACAACTACTAATTACTGCTACTACTATTGCTACTACTAGTGCTAGTGCTACTACTGCTACTACTAATACTGCTATTATTACTACTAACTACTACTACTACTACTACTTCTACTACTGCTCCTGCTGCTACTACGACAACCTCTACCACAACTATTACGTCTGCTACTACTGCCACTGCTGCTGCAACTACCACTACTACTCTAACTACTGGTACTAATACAACTGGTACTGCTAGTACAACTACCGCTAGTATAACTGCTACTACTATTAATGCTACTACTATTACTACTACTAATGCTACAATTGCTTCCACAACTTGTACTATTAGTACTACTCTACTACTTTTGCTACTACCAGCTAATGCTACTACTATTACTACTATTGCTAGTACCACTACTACTGCTACTACCGATACTATTGCCCATACAACTACTACTACAAATGCTTCTACTGCAACTACTACTACTACTAGTACTACTGCTACTTCTGCTGCTATCACTACTGCTGCTGCTACTACAAGCATAATTACTACTGCTACTACAACTACAACTACAACTACTACTTCTCTTACTACTAATACTACTACTTCAACTAATATGACTACTCCTACTACGAACACTGCTGCTACTACTACAGCTGCTACAATTATTACTACTACTTCCCCTACTTCTACTACTTTTGCAATTACTGCTACTACGGCTACCACTAGTTCGACAACTACTACTACTACTGTTACTATGACTACTACTACTACTACTACTCCTACTACTACAACTACAACTACAAGAACAACAACAACTACTACTAGTACAACTACTATTGCTACTACAGATACTACTACTAGTAGCACTACTTCTACTCCTCCTACAGTTGCTACTACTACTACTACTACTACTACTACTATTACTACAACTACTACTGCTACTACAAATACTACTACCAGTAGCACTACTTCTACTCCTGCAGCTACTACTGCAAGTACTACAACTACTACTGCTACTACTGCTTCTTCTTCTTCTTCTTCTTCTACTACTACTACTACTACTAAAACTACTACTACTACTACTACTACTATTATTACTACGACTACTACCACTGCTACTTCAACTACTAGCACTACTACTCACAATACTACCACTTCTACTACTGCAACGACTGCTACTATTACAACTACTGCTACTACTGCTGCCACTACTACTACTACTAGTATTGCTACTACTAATACTACTGCAATTGTTGCAACTGCAACAATTACTACTACTTTTGCTACTACTACTGCTACAGATAGTACTCCTACTACTACTACCCCAGCTACTACGACTGCTATGACTACTGCTTCTACTACTATTACCACTGCTACTCTGAAAAATACTACTGCTCTACTACAACTTCTGCTACAACTAGTATTGCTACTACTACAGCTACAACTTCGATTGCTAAAACTACTGCTATTACAACTGCCACAACTACTACTACTATTTCAACTACAACTATCGCCACAACTACAGCTACTTCTGCTTCCACTACCACAACTACCATTATTATGACTACTATTGCTACTGCTTCTTCTACTGCTTCTACTGCTACTATTAGTACAACAACTATAGCTGCTACTGCCACCATGATAGCAATTGCTACTACTATGAGTACTGCAACAGCTAATACTACTACTTATGCTAAAATTGCTACTACAACTAGTACTCTCACTATTCCTGCCTCTAGTACAACTACTAATGCTGTTGCTACTACTACTACTACGACAACTGCTTCTGTAGCTACCACTACTACTACTACTACAATTACAAGTGCAACAACTACTACTGCTACTACTATTACTACCACTACTGTTGCTGCTGCTGCAGCTACGGGTGCTACTACTATTGCTATTACTACTACTACTATTACTACTATCACTTCTACTACAACTTTTATCGCTGCTATTACTATTACTACAACTATGACTACTTCTCCAACTACTACTGCTGCTACTGCTGCTGCTGCTGCTGCTACTACTACTACTACTACTACTACTACTACTACTACTACTACTACTACTACTACTACTACTACTACTACTACTACTACTACTACTATTACTACTACTACTATTACTACTATTACTACCACTACTACTTCAACTACTAGCACTACTACTCATAATACTACCACTTCTACTCCTGCTATGACTGCTACTGTTACTGCTACTACTGCCACTAGTACTACTAGTACTGCTACTACTAAAATTGCTGCAACTGTTGCAACTGCAACAATTACTACTACTTCTGCTACTACTGCTGCTACATATGGTACTCCTACTACTGCTGCCCTTGCTACTACAACTGCTATGACTATTGCTTCTGCTACTATTACTACTGCTCTACTACAATTGCTGCAACAACTACGATTGCTAACACTACTCCTATTACAACTGCCACAACTACTACTAATATTGCAACTGCAACTACTACCACAACTGCAGCTACTTCTACTTCGACTACCATAACTACCACCACTATGACTACTATTGCCACTGCTTCTATTAGTACAACAACTACAGCTACTACTGCTGCTACTATAGCTATTGTTACTACTATGAGTACTGCCACAGCTAATACTACTACTTATGTTAAAACTCTACTACAACTAGTACTCTTCCTATTCCTGCCTCTACTACTACTACTCCTCCTCCTCCTCCTACTACTACTATGACAACTGCTTCTACAGCTACCACTACTACTACTACTACAATTACAAGTGCAATAACTACTACTGCTACTGCTATTACTATTACTACTACTACTGCTGCTACTACTGCTGCTACTGGTGCTACTACTGCTGCTATTACTACTACTATTACTACTATCAATTCCACTACTACTACAACTATGACTAGTTCTCCAACTACTACTACTACTACTACTACTACTACTACGACTACTGCTAATACACTACTACTGCTTCTACTACAACTAATACTGCTACTATCACTACTACTTTTGCAACAACTATTACTGGTAATACTACTGCTAATACTGCTACTACTTCCACCACCACCACTACTACTACTTCTACCACTACTAAAACTTCTACTACCTCTACTACTCCCGCTACCACTACTGCTGCTACATCTCGTACTACTACTACTACAACAACTAATACTGCTTATACTACTCCTTCTACTATTGCAACTACTACTACAACTGCTACTTCTGCTACTACTACTACTGCTGCTGCTCCTGCTACTACTACTACTACTGATACAATTGCAACTACTCATACTAGTACAACAAGTACTACTGCCACTACTAATCCAAAAACTACTATTGCTATGACAACTACAACAACTACTACTGCTACTACTACAACTACTACTACTACTACCATTGCTACAAATGCTACTACTACTACTGCGACTGCAACTCTTACTACTACTACTACTAATACTACTAATACTACTATTACGACTACTTCCACTACTACTACTACTGCTACTGTTAATACGACTACTATTAGTAATACCACTGCTGGTGCTTATACTACTGCTTTTGCTACTAATATTTTTACAACTACTGCTGTTGCTGCTGCTGCTACTATTACTGCTACAACTGCTAATACTACTACTACTACTTCTACATCTACTATTGCTATTGCATCTATTGCTACTACTACTATTACAAATACTAATGCTACTAAAGCAACTACTGCTACAGCTACTTCTACTGCTGCTGCTTCTATAGCCACTATTGGTACTACTACTTTTATTGTTATTGCTAGTACTATTGCTTCTCCTAGTAGTATTGCTATTGCTACTGCTATTCCTGCTACAACTACTGTTACTACTACTACTTCTATTTTTGCTACTACGACATCTACTGCCACTATTTTGATAACTACTACTGGTACTATTACAACTAGTTCTGCTACAACTACTACTTCTACTACTGCTAGTACTACTACTGCTACTACTGCCGCTACAACAAGTACTACTGCCACTACAACTACTACCACAACTAGTACTAGTCCTATTACTGCTACTACTTCCACTACTATTGCTAATATGACCCCTGCTACTTCTGCTACAGTTGTAACCAATACAGATACTACTACCACCACTACTACTTCTAGTTCTACTACTACATCTGCTACTACTACTACTTCTACTACGACTTCTACTGCTACTGCTACTACTACTCGTACAAATCATGCTACTACTTCTACTACTTCTACAACTTCTACTGCTGCTACTACTATTCTACTACATCTATTACTACTATAGCGACTACTACTAGTGCGACAGTTACTATGACTACTGCAACAACTAACTTCTACTTCTACGACTACTACTACTTCTACTACTACTGCAACTACTACTATGACTACTACAACAACTGCTATTACTACAACAAATGACACAACAACTACTTCGGCTACTACTACTACTACTACCGCTGCTATTAACGCTACTGTCGCTACTACTAGTATTACTACTACCACTACTACTGTTACTGCTACTACTGCTGCTGCTACTACTACTATTACTACTACTACAACCGCTACTGCTATAACTGCTGCAACTACGACTACTATTGCTGCTACTACAATTTCCACAACAACTACTACTATTACTAAAAATACTAAGACTTTTGCTACTGCTTCTACTACAATAACTGTTACTATTGCTACTACTGCTGCTATAGCTACTACTACTACTACTACTACTACTACTACTACTACAATGACTTCTGCTAGTTCTGCTGCTGCTTTGGCTACTACTACAACAACAACTACTACTAGTACTAATACTACTACTGCTACAACTACAATTGCTACCAGTACACCTATTAGTACTACCACCACTACTGCTACTATATCTACTACTACTATTGCTTCTACTATAGCTATTCTGCTTCGACTACCACTATAACCACTACTACGCATACTATTACTACTACTACTACTACAACTACTACTGCTTCAACTGCTGCGACTATAGCAACTGCTACTACTACGAGTACAACTATTGCTAATATTGCCATTACTTCCACAACTGCTACTAAACTAGTACTATTGCTATCACTACTACTACTACTTCTACTGCTATAGTGATTGTTGCTACTGCTACTACTGCTACTACTCTATCTACTACTACTATCGCTACAACTACTGCTGTAGCTGCTACTGCTACTGCCACTACTATTACCACTACTAATACTACAAATACTGCTACTGGTGCAACCACCGCTACTATTACTACTATTACCACTACTGCTACTGCCACTACTACTAGTACTATTACTACCACTAAGAGTACTTCTACTACTATAGCTGCTACAACAACAACAACAACTACACTTCAAATGTTTCTACTGCAATGACTACTACTACTACCACTACCACTTTTGCTACTACTACGTTTGCTAATACTATTGCTACTACTTCCACTACTACTACTACTACAACTACAAATGCAACTACTGCTGCTATTATTACTATTACTACTGCTGCCGTTACTACTACTGCTATTGCTACTGCTACTACTTTTACTACTACTGCTGCTTCTTCGGCTACTTCTACGTCTACTACTAGTACTACTACTTCTACTACTATTACTACTCTTGTTACTACTACTACGACTACTACTGCTACTACTACTAATTCTCATACAACTGCTACTACTCCTACTACTACTGCTACTGCTACTATTATTACGGCTACTGCTACTACTACTACTCCTACTAGTAGCTACTAATTCTATTCCTACTACTACTACTACAACTTCTACTACATCTACAACTACTACTATTACTTCTGCTACTACTACTACTACTACTACTACGACGACGACTACTACTACTACTACTACTACTACTACTACTACTACTACTATTGCTCCTGCTGCTGCTCCTCCTCCTCCTAATACTACTACTGCTGCTGCTGCTGCTACTACTGCCACTACTCATGATACTACAACTTCTACAACTTCTACAGCTACTATAATTACTACAACTACAACTACTACTCATCCTACGGGTACCACTACTACTACTACTAGTACTACTACTGATACAGTTGCAACTATTGCTGCTACCACTGCTATGACTAATACCTCTGCTCGTACTACTATTACTACTGCTGCTACTAATAGTACTACTTCTACAACTACTTCTATTAGTACTTCTGCTACTGTTGCTGCTACTACTATTGCTACTACTACTGTGACTACTACTGCTACCCTTGCTGCAACTACTCCAACTACTGCTACTATTGTCGCTACTACTTCTACTATTATAATTGTTGTCACAATTGCTACTACTACTGCTGCAACCATTACTAATATTACTACTAATACTGCTACGACAACTGCCACTATAACAACTTTCCCTACTACTATTACAATTGCTGCAACTTCTGCTACTATTACTACTACTACTTGGACTAATACTACTATTGCGACCACAACTACTAATACTACTTGTATTACTACTACTACTATTACTACTGATACTACTAGCAGTACTAGCTCTTCTACAACTATTAATGCTACTATAGCTGCGATTGCCGCTACTACTACTACTGCTGCTATTACGGCTACTACTGCTACTACTTTTACCACTACTACAATGGTTGCTACTGCTACTATTGCTACTACTACTACTACTACTACTACTACTACTTCTAATACTACTACTACTATTACTACTACAACAACAAAAACAACAACAGCAACTACCACTAAAATGACAACAACTACTACTAATAGTAATACTGCAACTAATACTACTACAACTACTACTAACACTACTACTACTACAACTTCTGCTACTAATACGATTAGTACTACAGATACAACTACTACCACTACGACTTCTGCTATTACGATGACAACTACTGCTGCTACTATTATTGCTACCACTACAATGGCTACAACTTCTACTACTACTCCAATTATTACTATTACAATTGCTATTGCCGCTACTATACTATTACTACTTCAACCACTACAACTCCAAGCACTATTACTACTGTTACTGCTGTTACAGCAACAACAATAACAACTACTACTACTATTACTCCTACGACTGCTACTACTACTGCTGGTACTATTACGGCTATAATTATTGTTACAACTACTGTTGCCACTACTACTACGGCAATGAGTGCAGCTGCTCCTTCTACTACTGCTACAACTACAACCTGCTGCTACAAACAACAAACACTACTATTTACTACTATACTACTACTACTACTACTACTCCTACTACTACTACTAACTAACTACTCTACTACTACTTACTACTACTACTACTACTATATACTACTTACTATACTACTTACTACTATACTACTCCTACTACTACTTACTCTACTACTACTACTACTATACTATACTACTTATACTACTCTACTTATACTACTACTACTACTACTACTACTACTACTACTACTACTCTACTACTACACTACTCTACTACTACTACTTACTACTACTACTACTTTCTACACTACTATACAACTACTACTCACTACTACTACTACCTACTACTACTACTACTACTACTACTACTACTACTACTACTACTACTACTACTACTACTACTACTACTACTACTACTACTACTACTACTACTACTACTACTATTATCACTACCACTATTACTATTACTACTACTAATCTAGCTACTACTACTACTACTACCACCACTACTGTTAGTACCACTACTCTTGCTTCTACTACTGCTACTACTATTTCAACTACTTCTACTATTACCACTACTGTTATTATTATTTCTATTGCTTCTACAACTACTTCTACTATTGCTGCTGCTACTAGTACAACTACTCCTACTACTACTACCATTCTACTGCTTCTGCTACTAGTACTACTACTGCGACAAGTACTACTACTACTACTACTAGTACTACTATTAAGACTACTACTACTACTACTAACTACTACTAACTACTACTATTATTACTACTACTACTGTGACTGCTATAACTATTACTACTACGACTACTACTACTGCTACTGCTGCTACTGCTACTACTACTACTACTACCACTACTGCTACTGCTACTGCTACTACTTCTACTGCTACTACTTCTACTACTACTACTACTTCTACTACTACTGTTAGTACAGCTACTACTACTAACTACTATTGTTGCTATTGCTACTACTGTTATTGCTACAACTATTACTACTACAACAACTACTACTTCTACTACTCCTTCTGCTTCTACTACTACTACTACTACTGCTACTACTACTACTACTACTAATACTACTGCCACTACTGTTGCTATAACTACTACTACTATAGCAGTGACTACAACCACTACTACTACTATAACTACTACTGCTACTGCTATTACTTCTACAACAATTGCAGCTACTACTACTACTACTATTGATACTACCACTACTACTACCACAGCTACTGTTGCTACTTCTGCGGCTACTAGTACTACTACTAATACTGCAACTACTACTATTATTGCTACTACAACTACAACTTCTACTACTACTGCTATCCCCAATACTACCACTTCTCGTACTACTACTAATTCTGCTACAGTTGCTGCTTCTACTACTACTACCACTACAATTACAACTACTATGTCTACTACTACTTCTGTTACTACTATTACTGCCATTCCTGCTAGTATAACAAGAACTACTACTGCTACTGCTACTGTTGCAGTTATTACTACTACTACTACTACTACTACTACTACTACTATTATTACTACTTCTACTACTACTCCTCTACTACTACTACTACTATACACTACTACTACTACTACTACTACTACTACTTACTACTACTATTACTACTACTACTACATGCTACCACTACTACTACCAAGCCCAACTGCTGCTTCTGGAACTAATGCCACTACTACTAATGCTACTACTAGTACTACAACTGTCACTACTGCTACTGCCGCAATTGCTGCAATGGCTACTACAGCTGCTGCTACTACAACTGCCACTACTACTAATACTTCTACTACTAGGACTAATACTACTGCTATTGCATCTGCAGCAAAAACTATTACTATTGCTACTACTGCTGCTACTGCTACTGCTACTGCTACTACTACTACTACTACTACTACTACGACCACCACCACCACCACCACCACCACCACCACTGCTACCACTACAACCACCTCTACTAGTTCTGCTACTACTATGACTACTATAAATACTACTACAGCTACAACTACAATTGCAAACACTACTCCTATTACTACTGCCACAATAACTACTACTATTGCTACTACTACTGCTACTACAACTAAAGGTACTTATACTTTGACTACCACTACTACCACTACTACGACTACTACTGCTACTGCTGCTACTATAGCTACTGCCACTACTATGACTACTATAATAGCTCATACTACTACTATGGCTAAAACTGCTACTAGAACTAGTTCTCTTACTGTTATTACGACTACTACTACTACTACTGCCACTACTACTATTACTACTACTACTAAGGCTACTACTACTACTACTAGTTCTATAGCTACCACTGCTACTGCTACTACTATTACTACTACTATTACTACTACTACAACTACTACTATTGTTACTAGTGCTATTGCTATAACTATTACTACTACTACTATTACTAGTATTACATCCACTACTTATGCTATTACTACTACTACTATTACTACAACTATGACTATTTCTCCTACTACTACTATTGCTACCACTACAACTACTGCTACTACACTGCTACTTTTGCAACAACCATTACAACTAATACGACTGCTACTTCTACTACTACTTCTACTAATACTACTGCTACTACAACTGCTACTACTATAGCTACTACTTCGGCTGCTAATGCTATTACTACTACTACTGCTACTACTATTGCTATTGCTACTGCTACTGCTTTTACTACTACTACTATGTCTATAGCTACTTCTATTTCTATTACTACTACTACTACTGCTACAACTATCACTATTGCTGCTACTACTAGTACTACTACTAGAACTAGAACTACTACTATTACTACTTCCACTACTACTATTAATTTTTCCATAATAATAGCTGCTACTACTTCTCCAACTACTACTACTACTACTACTGTTGCTGCTACTACTAGAACTAGAACTACTATTACTACTACTACTACTACTACTACTACTAATACTACGACTACTACTACTATTACTACTACTCCTACTCCTACTTCTACTGCTACTACTACTACTGCTACTACTTCTACTACTATGGCTAATATAACAACTGCTATTATTATTACGGCTACCGCTACCTCTACTAATCTAAATGCTGCTGCAATTACTACTTAAATTAGTACTACTACTACTAGTCCTGCTCTGACATCTACTACTACTATCACTACTACTGCTAGTACTACTACTATTACTACTGTGGTAGCTATTGCTGCTACCACTACTACGATAATAACTAACTACTACTCCTAATACTACTACTGCTACTACTGTTACTATAGCTACTAGTACTACTATCGTTAATACTACTACTACTGCTATCACTATTACTAGTGCAACTACTAATACTGCTACAACTATTACAATTACAACTGTTACTACTACTACTGCTATTGCTGCTGCTACTACTGCTACTGCTACTGATACTACTACTACTGCTGTTGTTATTAATCCAAATACTGCTACTACTACTAATACTACCACTACTACTGCTGTTAATCCAAATATGCAACTACTACCAATGCTACTACTACTACTATAACTATAACTCCTACTACTACTTCTAATACTACTATTGCTACTACCACTACTCTATCTCCTACTATGACAATTATGACTACTGATACTATTAGTACTACTACTAAACAACCTAGAACAATAACTACTAGCAGTAGTAGTAGTACTAGTACTAGTAGTAATAATAGTAGTAGCCTTAGTAGCCATAGTAGCAGTAGATGTTGTAGTAGGAGTAGTAGTACAAGTAGTAGTATTAGTAGAGGGAGTAGCGGGAGTAGCAGTTGCAGTTGCAGCAATAGTAACAATAGTAGTAGTAGTATTAGTAGTAGTTGTAGTAGCAGAAGTAGTAGTACTGGTAGAAGTACTAGTTGTAGCAGTAATAGTTGCAGTATCAATAGTAGTTGTACTAATAGTAGTAGTGGTGGTGGTAGTAGTAGTAATAGTTGTAGTCATAGTAGTAGTAGCAGGAGTTACTATCATATCAGTTGTATTCATAGTAGCAATAGTAGCAATAGCTATAGTAGTAGTAGTAGCAGTAATAGCAGAAGTAGTAGAAGTAGCAATAGAAGTTGTAGTAGAATCAATTGAGACACTAGTAGTCGTAGCAGTAGAAGTTATAGTTGCAGTAGTAGTCATAGCGGTAGTTGTAGTAGAAGCAGTAGTAGTAGTAGTACCAGTTGTACTAGTAGTAGTAGTAGCAGTAGTAGCTATAGTAGTAATAGCAATTGTTGAAGCAATAGTCTCATTTGTAGCTATAGTCATAGTAGTAGAAGTAGTGGCAGTAGTAGCAGTAGTAGTGGTTGTAGTAGTACTAGTAGTAGTAGTAGTAGGTGTTATTATCGTCATAGTTGAAGTAATAGTAGTGGGAGTAGTAGTAGTAGTGGTAATTGCAGTAATAGTAGTAGCCATAATAGTAGTAGAAGTAGTAGTAGTAGGGGGAGTACTAGTAGTAGCAGTAGCAATAGTAGTTGTAGCTATAATAGTAGCAGCAGCAATAGTAGTAGCGAAGGTACTAGTAGTACCAGTAGCAATAGTAGTAGTAGTAGCCATAGTAGTAGCTATAGTAGTAGCAATAGTCATAGTAATAGAAGGAGAATTAGTAGTAGTAGTAGTAGATGTTGTTGTTGTAGTAGTAGTAGTAGTAGTAATAGTTATAGTAGGAGTAGTAGTAGTAGTAGTAGTAGTAACAAAAGTAGCAGTAGTGGTTGGAGTAGTAGGAGTAGTACTAGTATTAGTGTTAGTAGTAGTAGGAGTAGTATTAGTAGTAGTACTACAAGTCATTGTAGCAGTAGTTGTAGAAGTTGTAGTAGTTGCGATATGTATAGTAGAAGTAGTAGTAGTAGTAGAGAAAGAGTAGTATTAGTTGTTGTAGTTGCAGTAGTAGGAGTAGTAATAGTTGTTGTCGTAGTTGGTGGAGCAGAAGTAGTAGTAGTAGGAGTACTTGTAGTACCGGCAGCAGTAGTATTAGTAGTAGCAGTAGCAGTTGTAATAGGTGTGGCAATAGTAGTAGTAGCACTAGTTGTAGGAATACTAGTAGCAGCAATAATAGCGGTACAAGTAGTAGCAACATAAGTAGTAGTTGTAGAAGTAGTAGTAGTAGTAGTAGAAGTTGTAGTAGTAGTGGCCGTACTTGTAGTAGTTGTCGGAGAAGTAGTGGTAGTAGTATGAGTAGTAGTAGTTGTAGTGGTAGTAGTAGAAGTAGTAATAGTTATAGTAGTAGTACTACCATTAGTAGTAATAGTAGTAGTAGTAGTAGTGGTAGTAGTAATAGTAGTAGTAGTAGTAGTAGTAGTAGTAGTAGTAGTAGTAGTAGTAGTAGTAGTAGTAGTAGTAGTAGTAGCAATAGTAGTAGTAGGAGTAGTAGTAGCAGCAGCAGTAGTAGTAGTAGTAGTGGTAGCAATAGTCTTAGAAGTAGTGGTATTAGGAGTGGTAAGTATAGTAGTTGTAGTAGCAACCTTAACAGTAGTAGTAGTATAAGTATAAGTAGAAGTAGTTGTGGTAGTAGCAGTCATAGTAGTAGTAGTTGTAGTAGTAGTAGCAGTATTAGGAGTAGTAGTAGAAAGAATAGTAGTAGTAGTGATAATTACGGTAGTAGTTGTAGTTGTAGTAGTAGTAGTAGAATTAGTAGTAGTAGTTGAAGTAGTAGTAGGAGAAATAGTAGCAGTAGCAGTAGTAGTAGTAGCTATAGTAGTAGTAGTAGTAGTAGAAGTAGTAGTCACAATAGTAGTAGAAGCCGTAGTCGTAGCAAGTGTACCAGTAATAGGAGAAGTAGTAGTAATAGCAGTAGCAGTAGTAGAATGATTTGTAGGAGTAGCAGTTGTAGCTATTGTTGTAGTAGTAGTAGCAGTTATAGTTGCAAGAGTAGTTGTCAGAATAGTAGTAGTAGTAGTGGCAAAGTAGTAGCAGGAGGAGCAGTAGTAGTAGTATTTATTGTAGGAGATGTAGCACTATTAATAGTTGCAGTAACATAAGTAGTAGCAGAAATAATACTAGAAGTAGTAGTAAAATCAATAGAAGCAGAAATAGCAATACCTATAGTAGTTATTGTAATAGTAGTAGTCGTAGCAGCAGTAGTTGTAGTAGCAGCAGTAGTAGCAGTAGCAGTAGTTCTAGATGTAGTAGTAGTGGTAGCTGTATCCATGGAAATGGTTGCAGAAGTAGTATCAGTAGCAGTAGTTGAAGTAATAGCAGTAGCATTAGCAGTAGCAGCAATAGTAGTAGTAGTAGCAACAGTAGTAGCTTTAGTAGTAGTAGCAATTGCAGAAGCAACAGTCGCATTAGTAGCTATAGTCATACTAATAGTAATGGTGGTGGTAGTAGTTGTTGTAGTAGCAGTAGTAGTAGTACTAGTATGAGTAGTAGTAGTTACTGTTATAGTAGCAGTAGTTGTAGTACTAGTATGAGTAGTAGTAGTAGTAGATGTTGTTGTTGTTTTTGTTGGAGTAATAGTAGTAGTAGAAGTAGTTGTAATAATAGCAATAGTAGTAGTAGTAGCAGTAGTGGTCGTAGAAGCTGTAGTAACAGCAGAAGTAGTAGTTATAGTAGTACCCATAAAAGTAGTAGTAGTAGAGGGAGTAGTAGTTGTAGCAGGAGTAGTAGTAGTGGTAGTTGTAGTAGTAGCTGTAGCAGTAGCAGCAGTAGTAGTAGGGGAAGTACTAGTAGTAGTAGTAGTAGGAGCAGAAGTCATTGTAGTGAAAGTAGTAGAAGTAGTTGTAGTAGGAGTAGTTGTAGTTGGAGTAGTAGTAGTTGTTGTTGTAGTTGGTGTAGTAATAGTAGTAGGAGGAGGAGTACTTGCAATAGGTGCAGCAGTAGCAGTAGTAGTATTAGTAGTATCAGCAGTGGTAGTAGCAGTAGTAGTCATAGTAGGTGTGGCAATAGTAGTATTAGTAGTACTCGTGGTAGGATCAGCAATAGTAGGAGTTGTAGGATAAGCAATAGTAGCAATAATTGTAGTACAAGTAGTAGCAGAATAAGTAGAAGTAGTAGTAGTAGGAGTAGAAGTAGTAGTAGTGGGAGTAGTAGTAGCAGTAGTTGTAGTAGTTGTCGGAGTAGTAGTGGTAGTTGTATCGGTAGTAGTAGTTGTTGTTGTAGTAGTACAGTAGTTGTTGTAGTAGTCAGAGAAGTAATGGTAGTAGTATCAGTAGTTATAGTTATAGTAGTAGTACTACTATTAGTAGTAGTAGTAGAAGTAGTAACAGTAGTAGTAATAGTAGTAGGAATAGTCTTAGAAGTTGCGGAATTAGCAGTGGTAAATATAGTAGTTGTAGTTGCAGCCTCAACAGTGGTAGTAGTAGTATAAGTTGAAGTAGTAATAGTTGCAGTAGTAGCAGTCATAGTAGTAATAGTTGTAGTAGCAGTAGCTATAGTAGCAGTAGTAGTAGAAATAATAGTAGCTGTTGCCGTAATTACGATAGTAGTTGTAGTTGTAGTAGTAGTAATAGTGGTATTAGTATTAGTAGTAGAACAAGTAGTAGCAGTAGAAGTAGTTGTTGGAGAAATAGTAGTAGTAGCAATAGTACTAGAAGCCATAGTCATAGAAGTAGTACCAGTAGTTGGAGAAGTAGTAGTAATAACAGTAGTAGTAGTACAAGTAGTAGAGAAGTAGTAGTTAATAGAAGTAGTAGTAGTAGCCTGAGTATTAGGAGTACTAGTAATTGTAGTAGTAGTAGTAGTAGCAGGAGCTGTAGTCAGAATAGTAGTAGTAGGTATAACAGTGGTCATAGTCGTAGCAGTAGTAGTAGCGGCAAAAGTTGTAGTAGGAGGCGAAGTTGTAGTAGTGGCTATATTACTCATAGTAGTAGCAGCAGCAATAGTAGTAGTAGTAGTAGCAGCAATAGTAGTGGTAGTGGTAGTGGTAGTGGCAGTTGTAGTATTTGTAGTTGGTGTAGTAGTAGTAGCAATACTAGTGGTAGTAGTACTACTAGGAGCAGTAGTAGGAGTAGTTGCAGTAGTGGTTGTTGCGTCAGTAGATGTAGTAGTAGGCCTAGTTGCATTACTAGCAGAAGTTGTAGTAGTAGTTGTTGTAGTTGCTATACTAGTAGTAGTAATAGCAGTAGTAGCAGCAGTAGTAGTAGAGGCAATAGTAGGAGTAGTGGAAGTAGTAGCAGCAGTAGCAGTCGTAGCAACGTTAATGCTAGTAGCACTAGTAGTAGCACCAGTAGTAGTAGCAGTATTGGTTCCAGTAGTAGTAATAGCTGTAATAGCAGCAATAAGAGTCACAGTAGCAATAGTAGTAGAAGTATCAGTGACAGAGATAGTAGTAGGAGAAGTTGTAGAACTAGTAGTAGCAGTAGTTGTAGTAGCTGTTGTAGTAGTAGTAGGAGAAGTAGTAGTAGTACCTATAGTAGTAGTAGCAATAGTAGTGACACTAGCAGTCGTAGTAGTAATAGGAGAAGTAGTTGTTGTAGCTATAGTAGCAGTAGTAGTAGTTGTCACAGTAGCAGTAGTAGTAATAGTAGAAGGAGTAGTAGGAGTAGCAAAAGAAGCAATATTAGTAGTTATAGTTGTAGTAACAACAGTAGTAGTAGCAGCAGGAGTCATAGCAGTAGAAGTAGTAGAGGTACTAGCAGTAGTAGAATTAGTATTAATAGATGTAGTAGTAGCGGTAGTAGTAGTAGTAGCAATAGCAGCAGTGGTGGCAGTACTAGTAGTAGTAGTACTAGTAGTTGCAGTAGAAGTATAAGTAGTAGCAGTAGAAGTTGTAGTAGTAGTATCATTTGTAGTAGTCATAGTAGTAGTAGCAGTAGTTGTGTAGTAGTAGTAGAAATAGTCATAATAGCAGCATTAGTAGCAGCAGCAGCAGTAGTAGTGGTAGTAGTTGTAATAGTTGGAGAAGTACTAGTCGCAGTAGTCATAGTAGTAGTAGTAGTGGCAGTAGTAGTAGTAGCAGAGTAGTAGTAGTAGTAGTTGAAAAAGCAGTTGTCTTTGGAGCAGTGGTAGAAGTAGTAGTTATACCAGAAGTAGTAATAGGAATAGTTGAGGCAGTAGGAGTAGTAGTAGGAAATGTAGTAGTAGTTGTTGTAGTAGTGATTATAGTAGTTGTAGGCCCTAATAACAGTACTAGTAGTAGTAGCAACAGTACTGACAGTAGCTGTATTAGCAGTAGTAGTAGTAGTAGCAATGGTCGCTGTTGTAGTAGTCGTCGTAGCAGTATTAGAAGTGTTAGCAGCATTAGTTGTAGTTGTAGTAGTAGCAGTTGTAGTTGTAGTAGTAGCAGTTGTAGCAATAGCACCAATAGCAGTAGTAGTAGCAATAATAGAAGTAGTTGTAGTAGCAGTAGCAGTAGTAGCAATAATTGAAGCAATAGTAGTAATAGTAGCGGAAGTCATAGTAGTAGTCGTAGTAGTAGACGGCATAGCAGTCGTAGAAGTTAGTAGTAGTAGTTGTAAGTTTAGCAGTAGTAGGAGCAACAGTAGTAGTAGTCGTTATAGCAGTACCGGTAGTAGGCGCAATAGTGGCAGTAGTAGAAGGAGTAGTAGTAGTATTACTAGTAGTGTAATTAGTAGTAGTAGTAGTAGTAGCAATAGTACTAGTAGCAGTAGCAGTAGTAGTAGTAACAGTAGTAGCAGTAGTAGTAGTAGTAGTAGCGGTAGCAGTAGTAGTAAGACAAATAGTAGTAGTAGAAGTAGCAGTACTAGTAGTAGTAGAAGTAGTAGTAGTAGTAGCAGTTGCAGCAGAAGCCGAAGTAACAGAAGTAGTAGAGTAGCATTTGTATAAATATTGGTAGTAACTATAGTAGCAGTACTAGTAGTAGTTGTCGCAGTAATAAGAGTAGTAGTAGATGTAGAGGTAGCTGTAGTAGTAGCAGTCATAGTAGTAGTATCGACAATAGTAGTAGTAATAATAGCAGTAGCACTAGCAGTTGTTGTAGTAGTAGCAGCAGTAGTAGTAATAATAGTAGTTATCATAGCAGTAGCAGTAGTTGAAATTGTTGTTGTAGAAGCATTAGTAGTAATAGTAGTAGTAGCAGCAGCAGTAGTAGTAGAAGAAGTCGTAGTAATACTAGAAGTAGCATCTGTAGCAGAAGTTGTATTAGTCATAGTAGCTGTACTAGTAGTAGTAATAGTAGTAACAATAGTCGTAGTAGTAGTAGTAGTATTAATAGTAGTTATAGTAGGAGTAGTAGAAGCAATAGTAGTAGTAGTAGTAGTGGAATCATTAGTGATTGCAGAAGTAGAAGCCGAATTAGTTATAGTAGTAGCTTTAGTTGTAGTAGAAGTGGCAGTAGTTGGGGGAGAAGTAGTAGTTGAAGTAGTTGTTGTAAAAGTAGCTACAGTAGTAGTAGTAGCAATTGTTGTAGTAGCATTAGTAGTTGTAATAGTAGTAGTAATTGTTGTTGTTGTTGTAGTAGTAGTAGTAGTGGCTATAGTAGTAGTAGCCGTAGTAGCATTAGTTGTAGCAGTAGTTGTATCTAGTGCCATAGTAGTAGCGGTAGTTGTTGTTCTAGCCATAGTGGTATGAGTAGTAGTTGTAGATGCAGGAGAAGTAGCAGTTGTAGTTGTAGTAGTAACAATAGTAGTGGTGGTAGTAGTAGTAGTAGTAGTACTAGTAGTAGTAGTAGTAGCAATAGTAGTTGTAGTAGTGGCCACAGTAGTAGTAGCAGCAGTTGTAGTGATAGTAGTAGTAGGATCATGAATAATTGTAGTCGCAGTCGGAGTAGGAGAAATATTAGTAGTTGCAGGAGTAGTGCTAGTAGTAGTAGTGGTAGCAGCAACAGCAGTTGTAGTAGTAGTAGTTGTAGAAGTAGCAGTAATAGCAATAGCATATGTAGTAGTAGTAGCAGCAGTAGCAATAGTAGTAGCAGTTGCAGTAGGAGCAGTAGTAGTTGTTGCTGGAGTTGTACCAATGGTCGTAGTAGTAGTAGTCGTGGTGGTGGTAGTAGTAGTAGTAGTAATGGTAGTAGTAATAGTTGTACAAGTGGTAGCAAAAGAAGTAGTAGTAACAGTGGTAGCAGTAGTTGTACTAGTAGCAAAAGTAGTATTAGCAGGAGTGGTAGTAGTTCTAGCCGCAGTAGCAATGGAAGTCGTAATAGAAAGAGTAGTAGTTGCAGAAGTAGCAGTAGAAGTAGTGTCAGTAATAATAGTAGCAGTAGTAGCATTAATTGTAGAACTAGTAGTAGGTATACTAGTAGTAGCAGCAACAGTTGTAGTAGTAGTGGTAGCTGCAAAAGTTGTAGCAAAAGTAGTAGTAGTAGCAGAAGTAGTAGTAGCAGCATCACTAGTAGAACTAGAATTAAGTGTACTAGTAGCAGTAGGAGTAGTAGTAGTAGAAGTAGCAGTTGTAGCAGCAGTTGTAGTAGCAGTAGTAGTAGCGGTAGTAGTAGTAGGAGGAGTAGTAGTGGCAGTAGTAGCAGTGGTGGTAGTAGCAGTTGTAGTAGCAGTAGTAGTAGCAGTAGTAGTTGTAGTAGTAGTAGTAGCATGCGTAGTAGTAGACGTAGTAGTAAGAGTAGAAGTAGCAAGAGTAGTAGTAGCTATAGTAGTAGAAGTAATAGTAGCAGTAGTAGTTGGAGTATTAGTAGTAGTAGTAACCATAATAGTAGTAGTAGTGGTGGTAGTAGTAACAATATTACTAGTAGCAGTTGTAACACTAGTAGCAGTAGTAGCAGTAGTAGCAGAAGTAGCAGTAGGAGCAGTAGTAAAAGTAGTAGCAATAGTAGCGGAAGTAGCAGTAGTAGCAATAGTAGTAGCGGTAGCTGTAGTAGAAGTCATAGAAGTTGTGTTAGTAGTGTTAACAGTAATACCAGTTATAGCAATAGTAGTACCAGCAGTAGTGGCAGTACTAGGAGAGGTTGTAGTAGTCGTTATTATAGGTGACGTAGCAGTAGTAGTAGTTGTTATTGCCAAAGCTATTGTAGGAGAAGTACTAGTAGTAGCTGTAGTAGTAATAGTAGTAGAAGTAGCAGTAGCAGTAAAAGGAGTCGAAAAGTAGTAGTAGTTATAGTAGAAGTAGCAATAGCAATAGTAGATGTACCAAGACTAATAGTATTAGCAAAAGTAGTTGTAGAAGTAGTGGTGGCAGTGGTGGCAGCAGCAGTAGTAGTAGCAGAAGTAGTGGGGGTAATAGTATTAGTTGTAGTAGAAGCCAGAATAGTGTAATAGCAAAAGTAGTAGTAGCAGCAGTAGTAATCATAGAAGAAGTAGTAGTAGTAGTAGCAATAGTAATCGCAATAGTAGCCGCAAGAGCGACAACAGCAACAGTGGTAGTTTTAGTAGTAGCAGTGGCTGTAGTATTAGTTGTAGTAGTAGTAGTAGTAGTAGCAGCGACAGTAGTAATAGTAGAAGCAATAGTAGTAGTAGTAGTAGTTGCTAGTATAGTAGAAGCAATAGTAGTTGTTGCTGTAGTAATGAAAGTAGTAGTACAAGTAGTAGTATGAGTAGTGGTACTAGTTGTAGCCGTAATAGTTGTAGTAGTAGTAGTAGTCGTAGTTGTAGTAGTGGCAGCAGTAATAGTATGAGAAGTAGTAGTAGTCGCAGTAGCAGTTGTCATAGTAGCACTAGTAGTAGTATTAGTGGTAGTAGCATTAGTTGCAGCAGCAGTAGTAGTAGAATTAGTGGTAGCAATAGTAGCTGCAGTAGCGGTAGTAGTAGTAGTGGTAGTCTTAGTAGGAGTAGCAGTAGTTGTAGCAATACTAGGAGAAGTAGTAGTAGTTGTTATTGTAGGAGAAGTAGTAGTTATTGTTTTAGTAGTTGTAGTAGTAGTACTAGTAGTAAAGTGGTAGTAATAGTAGTGATAGTAGTTGTAACAGTAGAAGCAATGGTAGAAGTAGTCTTAGTAATAGTAGAAGTAGCTATAGCAATAGTGGCAGTAATAGTGTTAGAAGCAGTAGTACTAGAAGTAGTAGTAGTAGCACTAGTTGTAGCAGTAGTAGCAGTAGTAGTAGCAGTAGTTGTAGTTGTAATAGTAGATGTAGGAGTAGCAGTAGTAGCAACGGTGTAATCGTTGTAGCAGTAGTAGCAGTAGTCGCAATAGTAGTTATTGTAAGGGTAGCAGTAGTAATCATAAGAGTAGTAGCAGTTGTGGTTATTGTAGTAGTAGTAATAGCAAAAATAGTAGTTGTAATAGTTGTAGTAGTAGTAGAAGTAGTAGAAGTAGTAGAAGTAGTAGTACTGTAGTAGTTGAAAGAGGGGATGTAGTTGTTCTAGTACATGTAGTTGCACTAGTAGTAGTTGAAGTAGGAGTTGTTGCAGTAGTAGAAGCAGTAGCAGTAGTAGCAGTATTAGCCATAGCAACCATAGTAGTAGTAGTGATCGTAGTGGCCATAGTAGTAGGAGTAGTAGTACTTGTAGTAGATGCAGTAGTGGCCATAGTAGCCATAGTAGTAGTTGTAGTTGTAGTAGTTGCAGTTGTGGCAATTGTACTTGTAGAAGTAGCAAGAGTGGTAGTAGTAGTAGTACTAGTAACAAAAGCAATGCTAGTCGTAGTAGTTGTTGTTATTGTTGTTGTTGTAGGTGGAGGAGAAGTAGTAATACTAGCAGTGGCAATAATAGTTGAAGCAATAGTAGTAGTGGTAGTAGTAGTAGTGGTGATGGTTGTGGTAGTAGTAGTGGTGGTGGTGGTGGTGGTGGTAGTAATAGTAGTAGTAGTAGTAGTAATAGTAGTAGTAGTGGTAGATGTAGTAGTAGTAGTATTAGGAGTGGCAGCCTCGGCAGTTGCTAAAGTTGCAGTGGTAGTGGTAATAGTAGTCGTAGTTGTAGTAGCAGTGGAAGTAGTATGAAAATTTGTAGTAGCAGTAGCAGTAGTAGTAGCAGTAGTAGTTGTTGAAGTAGTAGTCATAGTGGTAGTAGTAGCAGTAGTAGTAGCAGTAGTAGCAGTAACAGTAGTAGTCATAGTGGTAGAAGTAGTTGGAGAAGTAGTAGTAGTAGTAGTAGTAGTAGTAGTAGCAGTAGTAGTAGAAGTAATAGTAGTCATAACAGTAGTAGCATTAGGAGAAGCTTTATCAATAGCGGCAGTAGCAATAATATTTGCAGCACTAGCAGCAGTATAGTTGAAGCAGCTGTAGTGGTAGTAGTCATAGTAGTTTTAGTAGTAGTAGTAGCAATAGTAGTAGTAGCAGGAGTAATAGCAGCAGTGGTAGTAAGAGTAGTAGTAGTAGTAGTAGCAGTGGTAGTATTTGCAATAGCAATAGTAGCAGTGGTAGTAAGAGTAGTAGTAGTAGTAGTATTAATAGTATTTGTTGTTGTTGTAGTCAAAGCGGTAGTAGTAGTAGTAGTAGCAGTACTAATAGTTGTAGTAATATTGATAGTAGTTGTCGCAGTAGTAGCAGTAGTACTAGCAGTTGTGGTAGTAGTACGAGAAGTAGTAGTTGTAGCGGTAGCCGTAGTAGTAGTTGTAGTAATTGAAGTAGCAGCAGAAGCAGTAGTAGCAGCTGTAGTAGTAGTAGTAGCAGCAGTAATTTTAGTACTAGTAGTTGTAGTCGCGGTTGTAAAAGTTGTAGTAGGAGTAGTAGAGATTGCAGTAGTAGCAGAAGTAGTCATAGTAGTAACAGTAGTAGCAGTTGTTGTAGCAGGAGGTGTAGTAGTTGTAGTAATAGTTATCGTAATAGTAGCAATAGTGGTTATTGTGACGATAGTAATAGTAGTCGTAGTAGTAGTAGCGACAGTAGTAATACTAGTAGTATTAGTTGTAGTAGTCGCATTAGTTGCATTGCTACTAGCAGTAGTGGTAGTACTAGGAGAAGTAGTAGTAGTTGTTGTTGTTGTAGTAGTTGTTGTAATATTAGCAATGGTAATAGTAGTAGCAGTAGTCGTAATAGTCGTAGTTGTAGCCATAGTAGCAGTACGAGCAGTAGCCGTAGTAGCAGTTGTAGTCGAACTAGCATTAGTATTAGTAGTAGAAGTGGCAGTATTAGCTGTAGTAGTTGTAGTAGTAAGTAGTTGTTGTAGTTGTTGTGAGTAATAGTTGCTGTAGTAGTAGTTGTTGTAGTAGCATGAGTAATAGCAGCAGCTATAGTAGCTATAGCAAAAGTAGTAGGAGTACTAGCAGCTGTAGTTATAGTACTAGTGGCAGTAGTAGTCGTAGTAGTTGTAGTACTAGTAGAAGCAGTAGTAGTAGTAGTAGCTGTAGTAGTAATTATTGTAGTAGTAGCAGTAGAAGTAGTAGTAGTTGTTGTAGATGCAGCAACAATAGTAGTTGCAGTAGTAATAGTTATAGTAGTCGTAGTTGTAGTAGCAGATGTAGTGGTAGTAGTAGTATTTGTAGCAATAACAGTAGTAGGAGCCATAGTAGTAGAAGTAGTAGTAGTAATACTAGCAGCAGTGGCAGTAGTTGTAGTAATAGCAGCCGCAATAGTAGTCGTATTAGTAGTAGTAGTGATAGTTGCAATAATTGTAGCTATAGTAGTTGATTTACTAGTAGTTGAAGTAGTTGTTCTAGTAGTAGCAGTCGTGGTAGTAGTAGTAGTAGTAGCATTAGTAGCAGCCGAAGTAGTTGTAGGAGTAGTTGAAGTAGCAGTTGTAGTAACAGTAGCTATAGTTGCAGTAGTAGTATTAGTTGCAAAAGTAGTAGTAGTAGGAGAAGTAGAAGTTGAGGTACTAGGAATAGTAGTAGTTGTTGTTATTGTTGTTGTAGTAGTAGTAGTAATAGTAGTAGTAGATGTAGGGGGGGAGTAGTAGTAGTAGCAGTAGTAGCCATAGTAGTAGTAGTAGTACTAGAATTAGTAGCAGTAGTATTAGCAGTAGAGCAATAGTAGTCGTGGTAGTATTAGTAGTAGCAGAAGCGGTAGTTATGGCAGTAGTAGTAGCAGCAGCAGTAGTAGTAGTATTGGTAAGAGAAGCAGTAGTAGATGAAGCAGTAATCGCTATTGTAGTAGTGTTAGTAGTAGAAGTTGTAGCATGAGTGGTAGCAGTAGTAGAAGTAGAAATTGTAGTAGTAGTAGTAGCAGTAGTAGCAATGCTAGAAGTAGTGGCACTAGTAGTCGTAGTAGAAGTGGCAATAGTAGTAGTAGAAGTTGTAGTAGTAGTAGCTATAGTAGTAGTGGTAGTAGTTGTAGTAGTAGTAGTAATGGTACCAGTAGCCATGGCAACAGTAATAAAAGTAGCAATAGTAGTAAAAGTAGTGGTAGTAGTAGTAATAGGATGAGAAGTAATATTAGTAGTAGCAGCAGTGGTAGTAGTAAAAGTAGTAGTAGCAGTAGTCGTAGAAGCAGTAGTACAAGTAGTAGTTATACAAGTAGCAGTAGGAGAAGTAGTAGTTGTAGCTGTAGCAATAATAGTTGAAGTAGCAATAGTAGTGGTAGTAGCAGTAGTAGTCGTTGTAATAGTAGTTGTTGTAGTATTAGTACTAGCAGAAGCAACAGTCGCAAAAGAAGCAATAGTTGTAGTTGTGGTAGTCGTAACAATAGAAGCAATAGCAACAGGAGTCATAATAGCAGTTGTAGTACTGCTAGTAGCAGCAATTGTAGTACTGCTAGCAGTAGTAGAATTAGTATTAGTAGTATTAATAGTAGTAGTAGTAGTAGTAACAGTAGTAACAGTAGTAACAGTAGCAGCAATAGTAACAATACTACTACTCCTAAACCTACTAATACTAATCCTACTTCAACTACAACTACCATGACCACACCGCAAGCTACTACTACTACAAGCACGATTGCTACTACTACTACTACTTCTACAACTGCTACTACTACTACTGCTACTACCACTAGTGCTATTACTACTTCTACTACTATTAGTGCAACTCCTACCACTACTCCCACTACTACTACAACTACTGCTACTCTTTCCACTGTGACTATTACAGCAACTACTATTATTACTGCTACTACTACTACAACTAATACTACTACTACTACTACTACTACTACTACTACTACAATTACAACTACTAATCCTACTACTTCTGCTACTATTACTACTCTACTATTACTACTATTACTACTACTGCTATAGCTATTACTGTTACTACTACTACTACTACTACGACTCTTGCTACTACTTCTGCTACTACCACCACTACTTCTACTCATGCTACAACTCCTAGTACTACTACTACTACTACTTTTACTACTACTACTACTACAACAGCTACTACTACTACCAATAACAATATTACTACTACAACTGCTATAATTACTACTACTACTAGTGCTACTACTATTACTATTGCTACTACAACTACATCTACACCTACTCCTACAACGGCTCCGACTTCTACTACCATTGCTCCAACAACTTTTGCTACTACTATTATTACTGCTACTACTACTACACTACTGCTACTGTTACTACTACTACTATTGCCGCTGCTACTACAGCTACTACTACTTCTGCAACTACTACTTCTATTGCAACTATTATGACAACAACTACTACTACTTGTACTACTATTGCTATTACCATTACTACTATTAGCTCTACCACTACAACTATTGCTACTACTGCTACACCACTACCACAGCCACTACTACTACAACTACTGCAACAACTACTACTAATATTGCTACTGCTACTACTACTCCTCCTTCCATTAATACAACAACAACAACTACTACTACTGTGTCTACTACTACCACTACTGCTCCTACTACGGCTACGACTATGAGTACTTCTACTACTACAACTACCTCTACAACTTCCACTATTGCTATAACTATCACGTTACTACTACACTGCTACTACCACTATTACTGTTTATACTACTAGTACTACTACTATTACTGCTACTACTGCTATTACAACAACAACTGCTAATACTAACACTAGAACAACTACTACTATTGCGGCTACTATTACCACTACTACTACTACTACTACTAGGAATACTACTACTACAACTACTAGCATGACAACTACTCCTACTGCTGCTACTAATACTATTATTACTACTACTACAACTACAACTACTTGCACTACCACTACCTCTACTACAGCGACCAGTACTACTACAACTACTTCTCATCCCACAACTGCTGCTACTACTACTACTACTACTCCTACAACTACTATTACTACTACTATTAGAACTACTACTTCTACGGCTACTACTGCTACGTCTACTACTAATACTGCTACTTCTACTTCTACTACTACTACTACTACTACTACTACTACTATTACTACTACTATTACTATTGTTACTACTTCTACTATTACTTGCTACTACTATTGTTACTACTACTACTACGTCTACTGCTACTACTACAACTCCACCTGTTCCTCCTCCTCCTGGCACTACTACCACTACTACTACTAGTACTACCACATTTGCAACTACTACAACTATTGCTTCTGCTACCACTACTACTACTGTTACAACTACCTCTACTACTACTAAAACTACCACAACTACTACTTCTCCTATTACAACTACTTTTGCTACTAATACTACTTCTACTACTACTACTACTACTAATGTTGCTACTGCTACTGCTACTACTACGACTACAACTACTACTATGATTACTACTACTTCTACTTCTACTACTACTACCAAACTGCTACTGCTACTACTACGTCTACTACTACTACTACTACTACTACTACTACTACAACTACTACTACTACCATTACTACTACTACTACTACTACTACTACGACTAGGACAACAACAACAACAACTACTACTACTTGGTGCTACTACTACTATGATTACTACGACTACTTCTGCTGCTACTACTACAACTACTGCTACTGCTAATTCCTCTACTGCTGCAGCTATTGCTATTACCACCACAACTAGTACTACTACTCATATTGCCACTACTACACCTACTTTGACTACTACTACTACTACAACAACTACTACAACTACTACTTCTACTACTACTATTCTTACTGCTGCTACTACTTCGGCTACTGTTGTTGCCAATACTAGTACTACTACTACTACTGCTGCTACTTCTACTACTACAACAATTGCTACTACTAGTATTATTGCTGCTCCTACAACTACTACCGCTGCTACTTCTACTGCTACTACTATTGCTACGACTAGTCCTTTTACTACTAGTACTACCGCTACACGACTCTACGCTACTACTCCTTAGCCTAGTAGTACAACTGCGACTACTACTGCACCAACCATGACTACTACTACTACTATAAACTACTAGTATTGCTACTACT
>RXID01022151.1:48852-60787 GCA_005019695.1 Trichopus zeylanicus subsp. travancoricus | reverse complement strand
GTAGTAGTAATAGTAGTAATAGTAGTAATAGGAGGAATAGTCGCAATAGCAGCAGCAGCAGCAGCAGCAGTAGTTAACCGGAGTAGTGTAGGAGTAGGAGTAGCAGTAGGAGTAGTAGTAGTAGTAATAGTAGCAGTAGTAGTAGCAGTAACTATACTAGTAGCAATAGTAGTAGTAGTTGTGATAGTAATAGTGGTAATAGTGGTAGTTATAGTAGTAGGAGTAGCAGTAGTTGTAGCAACAACAATAGCAGTAGTAGGCATTGTCGCGATAGTAGTGGTAGTAGTAGTAATAGTAGTTATAGTAGTAGTAAGAGTGGTAGTCAGAGTAATAGGTGTTGTTAAAGTATTAGTAGCAGTTGTTGTAGTAGTAGTCGCAGAAGTAGTGGTAATAGTAGTAGTAGTAGCAGTAGTAGTTGTAGTAGGAGGAGAAGTAGTAGGAGTAGTAGTTATAATAGTAATAGTGGTGGCAGTAGCAGCCGTATAGTAGTAGCTATTGTAGCCGCAACAACAATAGTAGCAGACGCAGCTGTCGTAGCAACCATAAGAGTAGTAGTACTAGTACTAGTAGTACAAGTAGTAGTCATAGCGCTCGAAGTAATAGTATTAGTGGTAGTAGTAATTGTGAAAGTTGTAGGAGTAGTAGTAGTAGTAGTAGTCATGATGGTGGTGGTGGTGGTTGTAGTAGTGGTAGTAATAGGAGTAGTAGTTGTAGTAGTAGTAGTAGAAGAAGTAGCAGTTGTATTGGTGGTAGTTGTTGTAGTAGTAGTAGTAGGAGTTTGAGTGGAAATAGTTAAAGAAGTAGTAATAGTAATAGCTATTATTGTAGTAGTAGCAGTAGAAGGAGTAGGGATGGCTGTAGTTCTTGTAGGAGTAGAGGTAGTAGTAGTAGTAGCTGGAATAGTAGTAGGAGTAGGAGTTGTGGTTGAAGTAGTTGTTGTAGTAGTAGTAGTAGCTACAGTGGCAACAGCAGCTGTAGTAGTAGTGGTACTAGTAGTTGTAGTAGTAGTTATAGTTGCAGTAGTTGAAGTAGTGGTAGTAGTAGTTGTAGTAGTAATATTAGTTACATTTGTAGTAGTAGTAGTGGCGATAGTTGTTGTAGTAGTAGTAATAGTAAGAGGAGTAGTAGTAGCATGAATTGGAGGAGTAGTAGTAGCAGAGTAGTAGTAGGAGGAATAGTAGTTATAGTAGCAGTAGCAGTAGTAGTTGCAATAGTAGTAGAAGTAGTAGTAGTACTAGGAGGAGGAGGAGGAGTAGTAGGAGCAATAATAGTAGTTGTAGTAATAGAAGCAGCAGTAGTAGTAGTAATAGTAGTAGGAGGGTTAGGGGTAGTAGTAGTTACGATAGTTGTAGTAGCGATGATAGTAGTAGTAGCCGTTGTAGTTGGAGTATTAGGATTAGTAGTAGTCATAGTATTTGTAGTAGTAGGAGTAGCAATAGCAGTAGGGGTAGTAGTCGTAGTTGTAATAGCAGTAATAGTAGTTGTAGTACTAGTCGGAGAACATGTAGTAGTAGTACTAGTAGGATTAGGAGTGGGACTAGTAGTAGGATTAGTAGTTGTTGAGGTGGTGGTGCTAGCAGTATCAGTAGTATGAGTAGTAGTACTAGCAGTAGTATTAGTAGTAGTCATAGTAGTTATTGGAGTGGTAGTTGTTGGAATAGGAGAAGTAGCGGTAGTAGGAGTTGTAGTGGTAATGGGAGTTGAAGTAGAAGTAGTAATAGTAGGATTAGGAGCAGGAATAGTAGTTGTACTAGCGGTAGCAATAGTAGTAGTAGCTATTGTAGAAGGAGTAGCAGTAGCAGCAATTGTACTAGAAGTAGAACTAGTGGTAGTAGCAGTAGCAGTAGTAGTAGTTGCAGTAGTAGTAGCAATAGTAGTGGTAGTAATCGAAGAAGTAGTTGTACTAGTAGTAATAGGAGTGGCAGTAGTTGTAGTAGCAGTCGTAGCATTAGTTGGAGTCGTAGTAGTGGTATCAGTAGTAGTTGTAGTAGCAGTTGTTGTTGTAAATGCAATAGTTGTAAGAGTAGTAGTAGTTGTAGTAATAGTAGTAGTAGTAGTAGTAGTAGTAGTAGTAGTAGTAGAAGTAGTAGGAGTTGTAGTGGTAGTAGTAGTAGTAGTCGGAGTAGGAGGGGAAATAGTAGAGGTAGCAGTACCCATAGTAATAGTTGAAGTAGTAGTAGTAGTAATAACAATAGTAGTAGTAGCCACAACTATAGTAGTAGCAATATAAGAGTTGTTGCAATAGGAGTAGCAATAGTAGTGGTAGGAGAAGTTATGATAGTAGCAGTGCCAGTAGTAGTGTTAGTAGTAGTAGTAGTTGTAGCTGAAGTTGTAGTGTAGTTCTTGATGTAGTATTAGTAGTGGCATTCGTAGTCGTAGTAGTCATATTTGTAGCAGTAGTAGTAGAAGTTGAAGTAAAATTATGAGTGGCACTAGTAATTATAGTAGCAGAAGTAGTAGCTGTAGTAGTAGTAATAGGAGTGGTAGTAGTAGTTGAAGTAGCAGTAGTTGTTGTATTAGTAGTAGTAGTAGTAATAGGATTAGTAGTAGTAGTAGTAGTAGTAGTAGTAGTAGTAGTAGTAGTAGTAGTAGTAGTAGTAGTAGTAGTAGTAGTAATAGGAGTAGTAGTAGTGGTAGTAGCAGTTGAAGTAGTTGTAGTATTGTTAATAGTCTTAGTAGTTGTAGGAGTTGGAGTTGGAGTAGAAGTAGAAGTAGTAGTAGTAGTATTAGTAGAGTGAGTAGGAGTAGTAGTGGGACTAGTAGGGGTAGGAGTAATAGTAGGAGTAGCAAGAGTTGTAGTTGGAGTAAGAGTAGTCATAAAAGTACTACTAGTAGTAATAGCAGCAGCTGCAGCAACAGTAACACTGCCACCAATAGTAGTAGTCGTAGTACTAGTAGTAGTAGGAGTAGTAGGAGTAGTAGTAGTAGCAGTTGCAGCTGTTGTAGTAGTAGCAGATATAGTTTTAGCAGTAGGAGTTGGATTTGGAGTAGGGGCAGTGGTAGGAGGAGGAGGTGGAGGAGGAGGAGGAGGAGTAGTAGTAGTAGTAGTTGCAGCTGCCATAGTAGTAGCAGATATAGTTGTGGTAGTAGTTTTAGTAGTACTACAAGTGGTAGTAGTAGTAGTTGAAGTTGTAGTATTAGTAGTAGTAGTAGTAGCACTAGTAGTAGTAGTAGTAGTAGTAGTAGTCATGGGAGTACTAGTAGTAGCTGTTGTACTATTAGAGTAGTAGTAGTAGTAGTAGTAGCAGTAGGTAGTTGTAGTAGTTGTATTCGCAATTGTAGGAGGAGGAATAGGAGTAGCAGTAATAATAGTGGGAGTAATAGAACTAGTGGTTTTAGCAGCAGAAGTAGTTGTAGTAGTAGGTGTTGTAGTATTAGTAGTCGTGGTAATAGTAGTAGTAGTCATGGTAGTAGCAGTAGTAGTTGTTGTAGTAGTAGTAGAAGCAGTAGTAGTAGTAGTAGAAGTAGTAGTAGTAGTTGTAGTAGTACTACGAGTAGGAGTAGTAATAGTTGTCATAGGAATAGAAGTTGGAGTAGTAGCAGTAGTAGTAGGAGTAGCAGTAGCATTAGTACTTTTAGTTGTTATAGTAGCAGTAGTACTTGTAGTAGTTGTAGTTGTTGTAGTAGCTATTGTAGCTATAGTAGTAGATGAAGTAGCAGCAGCAACAATAGTAGTGGTAGCAGTAGTAGTAGTAGCAGTTGCAGTAACAATAGTAGCGATTGTAATAGTAGTAGTTATTGTTGTTATAATACCAGTAGTAGTAGTTGTAGTAGTAGGATAAGTGAAATTGGCAGCAGCAGCAGTAGTACTAGTAGCAGTACTAGTAGTAGCAGCAACAGCATTAGTAGTAGTAGTTGTAGCAACAATAGTATTAGAAGCAATAATAGTAGTAGTAGCAGCAATAGTAGTAGCAATAGTAGTAGTGGTAACCGCAGTAGTAGTAGTGGTGGTAGTAGCAGCAGCAACAACAGTAGCAGTAGTAGTAGTAGTTGCAACAGCATCAACAGTAGTAGCTCTCGGAGTAGCAGAAGTAGAAGTTGTTATAGTAGTAGTAGTAGTTGTTGTTGTAGTAGTAGTAGTAATAGTAGTAGCAGTAGTAGTAGGAGGAAGAGGTGTCATAGTAGTAGTAGTAGTATTAGCAACAATGGCAACAACAGTAGTAGTAGTTGCAGTACCAATTGTAGTGGTAGCAGCAGTAGTCGTAGTTGTAGTAGAAATAGTATTAGCAGTAGAAGCAATAGCAGTGGTAGTAGAAGTAGTAGTAGTATCAGTAGTAGTAGTAGAAGGATAAGTTGTAGGAGTAGTAGTAGTAGAAGCAGCAGCAACAATAATACTACTACGAGTAGTAGTAGTAGTAGTATTAGTAGTAGTAGTAGTAGTAGCAGCAGCAGCAGCAGCAGTAGCAATAGTAGTGGTATCAGTAGTAGTAGTTGTTGTAGTATTAGCAGCATTAGTGGTTGATGTGGCAGTAGTAGTAAAAGTGGTATTTGCAACATTTGTGGTATAAGTAGCTGTAGTAGCAGCAGCAGTAGTAGCAGTACTTGTAGTTAGTAGTAGTAGCGACAATAGTAGCACTAGTAGTAGAAGCAATGGTAGTAGTAGCAGTTGTAGCAGTCGGAGCAATAGTAGTGGTAGTTGTTGGGGTGGTGGTAGTAGTAGTAGTAGCAATAGCAATAGTAGCAGTAGTAGTAGTAGGCATAGTAGTAGTTGTCTAAGTAGTAGTAGTAGTGGTTACAGCAGTTGTAGTAGTACTGGAGTTGTAGAAGTGGCTGCAGTAGTAGTTGTTGTTGAAATTGTAGCAATAGCAATATCCGTAGTAGTAGTAGTAGTTGCAGCAGCAGCAGCAGCAGCAGTAGTAGTTGCAGTAGTAGTAGTTGGAGTAGTGGTAGTAGTAGTAGATGTAGTAGCAATTGTAGTAGTAGTAGTAGTGGTAGTAGTTGTAGCAGCAATAGCAGTAGCAGTAGTGCTAATAGTAGTAGAAGTAGCAACAATAGTAGTAGTATTACTCGTTGTAGCAGTAGCAGTAGTTGTCGAAGTTGCAGTGGTAGTATTAGCAGCAATAGAAGTTGTAGTAGTAGTAGAGACAGAAATACTAGTAGTAGTAGAAATTGTATTAATATTAGTTGAAGTAGTAACAGTAGTAGCAGTAGTTGTAGTAGTTGCAATAGTAGTGGTATTAGTAATCATAATAGTTGTAGTAGCAGGATTAGTATTTGCAGTAGTCGTAGTAGTAGTAGTTGTTGTTGTAGAAGTAGTAGCGGTAGTAGTAGTAGTAGTAGTAGTATTAGCCATAGTATTAGCAGTAGCAGTAGTATTGGTGTCAGTAGTACTAGTAATAGTTGTAGTAGTAGAAGTAGTAGTAGTAGTAGTTGTTGTAATAGTAGTGCTAGTAGTTGTCATAGTGGCAGTAGTAGAAGTAGTAGTAGTAGTAATTGTCCTAATAGTAGTAGCTGGAGTAGTAGTAGTTATTGTTGTTATAGTACAA
The DNA here is from genome assembly GCA_005019695.1 of Trichopus zeylanicus subsp. travancoricus. Lineage (NCBI taxonomy): Eukaryota > Viridiplantae > Streptophyta > Magnoliopsida > Dioscoreales > Dioscoreaceae > Trichopus > Trichopus zeylanicus. Next base: position 55,301 of record RXID01022151.1, on the reverse strand, counting down.
GTAGTAGCAGTATTAGTAGTAATAGAAGTACAAGTAGTAGTGATAGTACTAGCAGAAGTACTATTATTAGAAGTAGTTGTAGCAATAGTTGTTATAATATGAGTAATAGTAGTAGTAGTAGCCATAGAAGCCAGTAGTAGAAGTAATAGTAGTAGTAATAGTAGCAATAGCAGCATTAGCATGGGAGCAGTTGTTGTTGTTGTAGTAGTAGTAGTAGCCATTGTAGCAGCAGTAGCAGCTGTTGAAGTAGTAATAGTAGTAGTAGTAGTAGTAGTAGTAGTAGTTGTAGTAGTAATAGTTTTAGCGGCAGTATACTAATAGCAATAGCAGTTGTAGTGATGGTAGTAGTAGTAGCAGTACTAGTATTAGTAGTAGTCGTAGCAGTAGTGGTGGTATTATTAATAGTAATAGTTGTATTAGCCGTAGGATTAGTAGCCGCAGAATTAGAAGTAGTTGCACTTATAGTACTAGTTGTTGCGGTAGTAGCAGTAGTAAAAGGGGTAGTGGTAGCAGTAATCATAGTAGTAGTTGTCGTAGTAGTAGTTGTAGCTGTAGTAGTAGTGGTTGTTGTAATAGTAGTTATTATAGTAGTAGCAGCAGTAGAAGTTTCGGTATCAGTAGTAGTAGTAGTAGCAGCAGCAGCAGCAGTAGTGGTAGTAGAAGTAGTAGTAGTAGTATTAGTAGTTGTAGTTGTAGTACTAATAGTAGAAGTAGTAGTAGTGGGAGTAGTAGTAGTAGTACTAGCTATAAAAGTAGTAGTTGTAGTAGTAGTAGTAGTAGTCGTAGTCGTAGCAGTCATAGTAGTCGTAGTAGTAGTAGTAGAAGTAACAGTAGTATTAGTCATAGTAGTAGTAGAAGTAATAAAGTAGTAGGAGGAGTAGGAGTAGTAGCAGTATTAGCAGTTGTGGTAGGAGATTTTGTAGTAATTTTAGTAGTAGTAGTAATAGTCATAGTAGTGAGAGTAGTTGTAGTAGCAGTAGGAGTTGTGGTAGTAGTTGTAGGAGTAGTAGTAGTATTAGTAGTTGCAATAGTAGCAGTAGGAGTAGTAGTAGTGGCAGCAGCAATAGTAGTAGCATTAGTAGTGGTAATTGTAGTAGTTGTAGGAGTAGTAGTGATTGTAGTAGTACTTTTAGTAGTAGTGTAGTAGTAGTAGTCATAGTAGTAGTAGTAGTTATTGTTTTTGTAGTAGTAGTAGTCGTAATAGTCGTATTAATAGTAGTGGTGGTGGTATTATTAGTAGCAATAGTAGCAGTAGCTGTAGCAGTAGTAGTAGCAGTATTGGTAGGAGTAGTAGTAGTAGTAGTAGTAGTAGTAGTAGTAGTGGTAGGTGTAGTAGTACTAGTAGTACTAGTAGTTGTACTAGTGATTGCAGTAGTAGTATTAATAGTTGCCGTAGTGGCAGTTGTAGTTGTACTAGCTGTTGTAATAGTCATAGTAGTACTAAAAGCGACGGTAGTAGCAGTTGTAGTAGTTGTTGTAGTTGTAGTAGTAGCAGTAGTAGTAGAATTAGTAGAGGTAGCAGTAGCAGTAGGAGTAGTAGTAGTAGTAGGAATGGTAGTAATAGCAGTAGTAATAGTTGTAGCAGTAATTGTAGTAGTAGTAGAAGTAGTTGGAGTAGTAGTTGTAGTAGTAGTAGTAGGAGTAGTAGTAAGAGTAGTAGTAGTAGCTATATTAGTTGTCGTAGTTGGAGAATTTGTTTTAACTGTAGTGGTAGTAGTAATAGTCATAGTAGTTGTAACTTAGTTGTAGCTGTAGGGGTAGTAGTAGTAGTCATAGGAGTAGCAGTGGTATTAGTGGTAGTCTAGTAGTAGTAGGAGTAGTAGTAGTGGTAGTAGTATTTGTATAGTAACAGTAGTGGTTGTAGTAGTATTAATTGTAGTACTAGTAGTTTTAGTAGTAGTGTAGTAGTAGTAGCATTTGTATTGGTAGTAGTAGTCATAGTAGTAATAATAGAAAGAGTAGCTGCAGTCGCAGGAGTAGTAGCAGAAGTAGCAGTAGTAGTAGTAGTAGTCATAGTAGTACGGGCAGTAGTAGTAGTAGTAGTTGTAGGACAAGTAGCAATGGCAGCCGCAACAGTAGAAGCAATAGTAGTGGTAGTAGCTGTATTAGTGGTTATTGAAGTGGTAGTAGTAGTAGTCGTATTAGCAGTAGCAGCAATTGCCATAGTAGTTGTGGTTGTATTAGTACTAAGAGCAGTACTTGTAGTAGTAGAAGTAGAAGTAATTGTTGTTGGTGTTGTAGTAGTAGTGGTAGCAGTAGCAGTTGTAGTAGTAGTAGTAACAACAGCGGCAGTAGCAATAGTAGTAGTAATTATAGTAGTAGTTATAGCAGTAGCAGTTGTACTCGTAGTAGTAGCAGAAGTAATTGTGGTAGTAGCAGTAGTAGTAGCTGTAGCAGTAGTAGTAGTACTGGCTGCAGCAGCCATAACAGTAGCAGCGGCAGGAGGAATGGTGGTAGGAGTAGTAGTTGTAGTAGTAGTGGCATTAGTTGTAATTGTAGTAGTTGTGGTAGCAGTAGTAGCATTAGAACTAATTTTAGGAGTAGTAGTAGTAATAGTAATAGTAGTAAACAGTGGAGTAGCAGTAGCAGTAGTACGAGTAGAAGCAATAATAGTATTGGTAGTAGTAATAGTAGTAGTAGGAGTTGGAGTAGAAGTAATAGTAGAAGTAGTAGTACTAGTTGTTGTTGTACTAGTTGTAGTAATGGAAGTTGTACGAGTTGTAGTAGTGGTTGGAGTAGGATTAGTAGTTGTTGTTGCAGGAGTACTAGTAAGAGTGGGAGTAGTGGTAGAACTAGCTTTAGTAGTTGTAGCAGTAGTAGTTGTAGTAGTTGTAGTTGTAGTAGTAGTAGTAGGACTTGTAGTTGTAGTAGTAGTTATATTAGCAGTTGTAGTAGTAGCAGTAGCACTAGTAGTTGCCATAGTGGATGTAGTTGTAGTAGTAGTAGGAGCAGTAGTACCAGTATAAGTTGGAGTAGGAGTAGTAGAAGTGTTAGTAGTAGTAGTAGTAGTAGTAGAGTAGTAGAGTAGGAGTAGGAGTAGGAGTAGTAGCAGTATTAGTAGTTGTGGTAGGAGAATTTTTAGTAATTATAGTAGTAGTAGTAATTGTCATCGTAATAGGAGTAGTTGTTGTAGGAGTATGAGTTGTGGTAGTAATCGTAGGAGTAGTAGTTGTATTAGCAGTAGTAATTGTAGAAGTAGTAGTAGTAGTTGAAGTGGCAGTAGTACTAGTATTAGTAGTGGTAATACTAGTAGTTGTAGGAGTAGTAGTAATTCTAGTAGTAGTACTGTAGTAGTAGTGTAGCAGTAGCAATAGTGGTAGCAGAAGTAGTCATAGTAGCAGTAGTAGTAGTAGTAGTAGTAGCAGTCGTAGTCATAGTAGTAGTCATATTAGTAGTAATGGTAGTAGTTGTTGTAGTAGTAATAGTAGTAGGTGTAGTAGTAGTAGCAGTAGTAGCAATAGTAGTAGTAGTACTGGTAGGTGTAGTAGTAGTAGTACTAGTAGTAGTTGTGGTGGTTGCAATAGTAGTACTAGTAGTTGTTGTAGTGGTAGTAGTAGCATTAGTAGTTTTTGTAGTGGTAGTAGTAGAACCATTAGTAGTAATAGTAGTAGTAGAGTAGTAATAGTAGTAGTAGTAGTAGTAGTAGTAGTAGAATTAGTAGTAGTAGTATTAGTAGTAGTAGTAGTAGTGGGAGTATTAGTAGCAATAGTAGCTATAAAAGTAGTTGTTGTAGCAGTGGTCATTGTAGTAGTAGTAGTAGTAGTAGTTGTTGTTGTAACAGTAGTATTAAAAGTAGTAGAGTTGTAGTAGTAGTAGCAGTATTAGTAGTTGTGGTAGGAGAATTTGCAGAAATTGTAGTAGTTGTAGTAATAGTCGTAGTAGTAGAAGTTGTTGTAGTAGCAGTAGGAGTTGTGGTAGTAGTCGTAGGAGAAGCAGTGGTGTTAGCAGTACTAATAGTAGTAGTAGGAGTAGTAGTAGTTGAAGGAGAAGTAGTAGTGGTTGTGGTGGTAGTAGTAGTAGTAGTATTGATAATAGTAGTAGTTGTAGGAGTAGTAGTTGTTCTAGTAGTAGTACATGTCGTAGTAGTGTAGTAGAAGTAGTAGTAGTGGTGATGGTAGCAGTAGTAGTACTAGTAGTAGTGGTAGGAGTAGAAGTAGTAGTAGTAGGAGTAGGAATAGTTGTTGTAGTAGTGTTAGTAGTAGTAGTAGGAGGAGTAATAGTAATAGGAGTAGTAGTAGTTGCAGTTGTACTAGTAGCAGCAGCAGTAGCAGTAGTTTTTGTATTAGTGGTGGTAGTAGTGGTTGTAATAAGAGTAGCAATAGTAGTAGTAGTAGTAATACCGGAAGGGGTTACAATAGTAGTAGCAGTTGCAGTAGCAGTAGGAATTACAGTAGTAGTTGTTGGAGCTGTAGTAGTAGTAACAGTAGTAGGAGGTGTACTAGTTGTAGTAGTTGCAGTAGTAGTTGTAGGGGTGAGAGTTGTAGTTGTAGTAGTCGTAGTTGTTGCTGTAATTGTAGCGTTAGTCGTAGTAGTAGTAGTTCTTGTTGTAGCAATTGCAGTGGTACGAGTTGAAGAAGAAGTAATAGCAGTTGGACTAATATTAGTACTAGTAGTTGTAGTAGTAGTAGTGCGAGTTGGTGCAAGAGTAGTAGTAGTAAGAGTAGTAGTTATAAGAGCTGTAGTAACAACAACAGTAGGAGTAGTAGGAATAGTAGTAGTCGTAGTAGTAGTAATAGCAGTAATGGTAGTCATTGTAGTAGTAATAGTAATAATAATAGTTGTTGTAGTAGGAGTAGCAGCAGCTATAGTCGGAGAAGTAGTTGTAGTTGCAGTAGTATTAGAAGTAGTAGTAATAGTAGAAACAGTAGAGTAGTAGTTGTAATAGTAGCCGCAATAGTAGTAGTAGAAGTTGTAGTAGAAGCGGCTGTAGTAGCAGCAACAACAGTAGTAGTAGTATTTGTAGTAGTTGTTGCAGCAGTGGCAACTGTAGTATTAGCAATAACAACAGCAGCAAAAGTAGCAGTAGTAGTAGTAGAAGCAGTAGTAGTGGTGGTAGTAATAAGACAAGTAGTACAAAGACCAGTAGTGGTAGTCATATTAGCTCTAGTAGTAGGAGAAGCAGTAGAAGTAGCAGCAATTGCAGCAGCAGAAGTAGTAGCAGGAGTTGTAGTAGCAGTAGCAAGAGTAGGAATAGGTGTAGAAGTAGTAATAATAGTAGCAACTGTTGTCGAAGTGATAGTACTAGTTGTAGTAGGAGTATGACTAGTGGCAGTAGTAGTAGGAGTAGTAGTGGCAGTCGTAGTAGTAGCAGTAGGAGTAGGATTAATAGTAGTAATTATGCTACCACTACTGCTACTGCTGCTGCTGCTACTACCACTAATGCTACTACTTCTATTACAACAACAACTACTACTGCCACTAATGCTATTTCTACTTCTATCACAACAACTACAACTACCACGACTGCTGCTACTACTACTACTATTACTACTACTACCACTACTACAACTACTCTGATCGCTACTATTACTACTACTACTGCTGCTGCTGCTACTACTACTACTGTTATTTCTACTACTACTACTACTACGGCTGCGACTGCAGCCGTTGCTACTGCTAGTAGACTACAACTACAACTACTACAGGCATAGCCACTACTTCAACAACTACTACTACTACTACTATTACTACTACTACTACTACTACTAGTGCTACTACTACTCCTACAACTACTACTACTGCCACCACTACTTCTACAACGATTACTGCAACTACTCCTCCTCCTCCTACTATTGCAACTCCTCCTACTGCTAATACTACTAGTACTACTACTAGTACAACAACTACTCTTATTGCTACTACTACTACTCCTACTGCTTTTACTACTGCTACTACTACTACTACAACTACTACTCTTATTGCTACTACTACTCCTCCTACTGTTTTTACTACTGCTACTACTACTACTACAACTACTACAACAACTACTACTACTACTACTCTTACAACAACAACAACTACTACTACTAGTACTACTGCTACTACTGCTTAACCCCCTACTCCTTCTGCTACTCCTAATACTACTTGTACTACTACAACTACTAACACAACAACTACTACAACTACTACTACTTCTACCACTACTACTACTATTCTTGAAACTACTGCTGTTGTTGCTGCTGCTACTACTACTATTGCTACTGATACTACTACTACTACTGATATATTACTGCTACTACTTTGACTACTGCAACTACTTCCACTCTTACTGCGACTACCGCTACTACTTTTGTTACTTCCCATACAACTGGTCCTACTACTATTAATAATACTCCTAGTACTTCTATTACTACTACAACTGCTCGTAATACTACTTCTACTCCTACACCTTCTCCTCCTCCTACTTCTTCTACTACTACTACTGCTACTACTGCTACTACTACTACTAC
>RXID01022151.1:40109-47609 GCA_005019695.1 Trichopus zeylanicus subsp. travancoricus | reverse complement strand
CCACAAAAGCTATAACAATTATTACTGCTCCTATTACTACTACCACAATGACTTCTACTACCGCTACTGCTACTCCTATTACTAATACCACTACTAGTTCTCATACTACTACTACTATAACAACTACTATAGTACTACGACAACTACTGCTCTTACTGCTACTATTAGTACTACTACCACTACTACCACAAAAGCTATAACAATTATTACTGCTCCTATTACTACTACCACAATGACTTCTACTACCGCTACTGCTACTCCTATTACTAATACCACTACTAGTTCTCATACTACTACTACTATAACAACTACTATAGTACTACGACAACTACTGCTCTTACTGCTACTATTAGTACTACTACCACTACTACCACAAAAGCTATAACAATTATTACTGCTCCTATTACTACTACCACAATGACTTCTACTACCGCTACTGCTACTCCTATTACTAATACCACTACTAGTTCTCATACTACTACTACTAATATTCCTTCTCTTGCACGCAATACTACTACTACTCCCACAACTACCAGTACTTCTACAATAACTACTACTATGACTACTACCGCTGCTACTACTACTTTTACGACTACTACTACTGCTACTAGTAGTACTATCGTGGCTACAACTAGTACTGCTAATATAATTACTGCTAATACAATTGCTGCTTCTATTGCTACTACTACTACTACTACTATACTACTACTACAACTACTGCTGTTGTTGCTACTACTGCTATTGTGATAATCTTTTTTGCTACTACTACTACTAGTACTCCTATTGCTACAACAATTACTGCGACTACAACTGCTGCTGCCTCTGTTAGTATTACTACCACTACTACTACTATTGCTACTGCTGTTACTAATACAGGTACAAAGACCACCAGTATTACTTCTACTGCAACTGCCACTACTACTACTACCAATACTACACAACTAGTACGACTACTCCAACTACTTCTCCTCCTCCTACTATTACTACAACTGCTGCTACTGCTCCTCTTTCTGTGACTACTTCTACTACTACCACTAATGCTATTGCTACTACCCTTACAACTGCTACTGCTAGTACTCATACTACTGCTACTGCTACTACTCATACTACCGCTACTACTACTGCGACTACTGCTGCTGCTACTACTACTATTACTACTACCACTACTAATACTACTACTACTACTACTACCACCACTACTACTTCTACTACAACAACTACTACTGCTACTAGTACTACTACTCTTACTACTGCTACTACAACTACTACTTTTGTCACTATCACTACCACTACTCCAACTAAAACTACAGCTGCTGCTACTAGTATTACTACTAACACTATTACTAATACTACTACTACTACCTCTACTACGATCATTGCTACTACTACTACTAGTTCTGCAACTACATCTACGACTACTACTACTACTACCTCTGCTACTACTGCTACTAGAGCGACTACAAGAACAACAACTACTACTACTTCTACTTCTAGTACTATAACAACTACTACTCCTACTACTGCTACTGCTACTACCTCTACTACTACTTCTGCTGCTACTACTACTACACTACTACTATTACTACTAATACTACTATTAGCACTACTAATACTACTACCACCACCACCACCACTACTACTACTAATGCTACTACTACTACAACTACTTCTGCTGCCACTACTGCTTCTAGTACTACCACTATTATTCCTATTGCTACTACACCTACTACTGTTGCTCTTGCTATTACTGCTATGGCTACTATTATTGCTAATATTAGTCCTGCTACTACTATTACAACTGCTCCTACTACTACCAATGCTACTACTGCTACTATTACTGCTAATACTTCTACAACGAATACTTATGCTACGACTACTACTACTACTACTACTATAATTACTATGTCAACTACTACTACTAATGCTTCTACAGCAACAACTACAACCACTGTGGCTGCTCCTCCTACTACTACTGCTACTACTACTTCTACAGTAACTACTCTTACTATTCCTACTACTACTACTACTGCAACTGAGACTACTACTACTACAACTACTACTACTATTCTTGTAGCTACTACTAACACTACTGTTACTTCAACTGCTCCAACTAATGCTAAGACTACAATGGTGACTACTGCTACAACTCCTGCGACTACTAAAACTACTGCTACTACTACAACTACCACTAGTACTACAACAACTACTACTATTGCTACTACTGCTACTACTGGTACTAGTACACTACTACTACTACTACAACAGCAACTATTATTGCTATTGCTATTACCCTTACTACTACGACTGATAATACTATTTCAACTGTTACTACTACTACTACTACTTCTGCCACTACTGCTACAACTACTACTACTACTTCTACCACTACTGCTACAACTACTACTACAACTACTTCTACTACTAGTACTACTCCCCTGCTCCTCCAACACCCCTCCTCCTCCTTCTAATGCTACTACTACTACTACATCTACTACTACAACTACTACTACTATTACTACTACTACTCCAGCAGCTACTACTACTGCTACTACTTCCACGTCTACTACTTCTACAACAACTACAACTAATTCTACTACTACTACCACGTTCATAACAACTACTACTTCTACTGTTACTACTACCACTACTAATAATACGACTACAATTGCTACTATTACTACTTCTACTCTAGCTACTACTACTACTATGATTACTACTTGTACTACTTCTACTTCTACTTCAGCAACTAATACTACTGCTTTTGCTACTACCTTTACTTCTACAACTACTACTACTACTATTATACTACTACGACAACAACTACTACTAGCACGACTACTACTCCAACAACTACTACTAATACTAGTACTAGTATTACTAATACTATTACTACTACTACTGCAACTTTTACCATTGCTACTACTGCTGCTCCTACTACTACTACTACAGCTATTACTGCTACTACTACCACTTCTACTACTAATGATACTAATAATACCTCTACTTCTACTACTAGTACTACGACTACTACCGCTAGTACTACTAATACTACTACTATTGCGATTACTTTTGCTACTAGTTCTATTACTACTTCTACACTACCAATACAACTACTAATACTAGCACAGCTGCTACTCCAATAACTACTACAATTACAACAAATAATACTACTACTACTACTACTTCAACTACTCCTATTGCTACAACTACTACTCCTACTACAACTACTCCTACTACTGTTGCTACAGCTACTAGTTCTACAACTACTAATGCAACTACTACTCCTACTACTACTAATACACCTACTCCTATTGCTACTACTACTACTGCTGCTATTACCACTACTACTCCAACTGCTGCTATTTCTACTATGACTACTACTACTACTACTACTAGTACAACAACTACTACTACCACATCTATAACTCCACCTCCTACTACTACTACAACAACCCCTACTACTACTACTTCTTCTACTACTACTACTACTACTACTACTCCAACTCCTACCCCTACAGTTACTCCTACTACTGCTTCTACTTCTACAACTACTATTAAAATGACTACAACTGCTACTACTACTTATACTACTATTGGTATTACTATTCCTGAAACTACTGCTACTGATACTACTAATACTACTACTACTGTTGCTATCGTTACTGCTACTACTACAACTATTACTAAAATTACTATAGCAACTACTACTACTACTACTACTACTACTACTACACCAACTACCAGTACTACTTCTATGATTATTGCGACTGCTGCTACTACTTTTGTTGCTACTCATACTACTACTACTTCTACTGCTACTATAGCTCCTACTACTACTCCTACCCCTATGCCTACCCCTCCTACTAGTGCTTTACTACTACGGCTACCACAAATACTACTACTTCTACTTCTCGTACTACTACTACTACTATTGCAACTAGTACTACTACCACCACCACTACTACTACTACAACAATAACAATAACAACAACGACTACTACTACTACAACAACAATAACAACAACGACTACTACTACTACAACTATTGTTGCTATTTCTACTACTACTTCTACTACAACTAATACTACTACTACTACTTCTACTAAGACTACTTCTTTTACTTCTACTGCTACTACTACTGCTACTATGACCATTACTACTTCTACAACAAAAAGATGGACAACAACAACTACTACAAGTACTACTACTGCTACTGCTGCTACTGCTACCACTACTACTACTACTACTACTACTACTACTACTACTACTACTACTACTACTACTACAACTGCTACATCTGCTGCAGCTACTACTATTGCAACGACTATTACTCCAACTGCTACTACTACTGCTACTACTTCTACTACTATTGCTGCTTCTACTTCCATTCCTACGGCTACTGCTTCCACAACTATTATTACTACTACTACTCCTATTACTAGTACTACTACCCCAACTACGACTTCTGCTACTATTACTACAACCTTTGCTACTACTACCACTACTACTACAACTATTGCTATTACTACTACTGCTATTGCAGCTAATACTTCTACTACTTCTATTGCTATGGCTACTCCTACTACAACTACTTCTCCTACTACTGCTACTTCTACTGTTACTACTACTACTACTACTACTACCGCCACCACTACTACTACTACTATTATTACTACTAGTTCTACTAGTACTACTATTACTATTACTACAGCTACAGCTACTCCTACTGCTACTAGTACTACTACTACTACTACAACAATAATAACTACTATTACTACTAGTCCTACAACTACAAGTACTACATGTACTAGAAATACTACTACTACTACTATTACTACGACTTCTACTACTGCTAGTACAACTCCTACTACTACTACTACTGCTACTAGTTTACTATTACTACAACTACTTCTACTGCTACTAGTACTGCTACTAGTACTTCTACAACTACCACTAGCACTAATACTACTGCTAGTGCTATTACTACTTCTACTACTATAACTACTGCTACAACTGCTACTACTCCAACCAATACTTTCATAATTACCACTATTATGACCTTTCTACTACTACTAGTACAACAACTACTAAACTATTACTGCTACTGCTACTGCTACTACAACTGCTACTACTACTAGCACAATTACTATGACTACTACTACCACTACTACTACAACTAATAGTCTTGGTGCTACTATTACTACTACTACTACTACAACAACAACAACAACTACTACTACTACCACTCCTCCTCCTACTACTACTACTACGACCTCCACTACTGCTACTGCTACACGAACTACAACAACAACTACTACAATTATTACTTCTACTAATTCTACTACACGGACTACTACTCCAACTAATATTCATTCTCCCACACGTATTCCAACTATTACTCCCACTACTACCACTACTACAATTGCCATTACCACTACTACTACTACTACAACTATTACTACTACTACTTCTACTTCTACTACTGCTACAACTGCTACTAGTAGTACCACCACCAGTACTACTATAGCTATTGCTTCTACAACAACAACAACTATTACTACTACTATAGCAACTACTACTACTATAGTTTCTGTTGCTGCTATTGCAACTATTACTACTACTACTAGTAGTATTGCTACTATTGCGGCCACTTCTACTACTACTACTACTACTATTGCTCCTGTAGCTACTAATATGGCTACTACTACTACTACTGTTACTACTACTCCAACTGGTACTACAACTACTATAGCTGCTACTACTACTCCTACTACTGCTGCTACAAATTATACTAGTACTCCAACTACTTCTACTTCTACTACTTATGCAACTACTCCTACTTCTAGTACTACTGCGACTACTTCTGCTGCTACTACAAATAGTACTACTGCTTCTACTTTTGCAGATACTATTACTGCTACTATTATTGCCAGAATTGCTGCTACTGTAACAAATGCTACGGCTACTATCCCTTAGTACTCTCCTCCTGCTACTACTCCAACTGCCATGACTACTACTATAACTATTGTTCCTTCAACTGCTATTGCTACTACTCCAACTATAATAGCTATTACTGCTGCTACAAGTACTTCTGCTACTACTCTTGCAACTACTACTACTACTATTGCTGCTGTTACTACTACCGCTTGCACTACAATTATTACTACTGTTACTATTAATATTACAACAACTGCTACTGCTATTTCTACTAACGCTACTACCACAACTAGTCTTACAATTGCTACTACTACTACTACTTCGATTAGTACAATTGTTGTTACTCCTACCAATACTACTTCTGCAACCACTAGTATTACTATTAATACTACTGCTATTGCTACTACTAATACTTTTACAGCCAGAACTACGGCTGATACTACTACCACATCTGCTACTTCTACTACTACTACAACTACCACTACAACAATAACAACAATAATTACTACTACTGCTATTAATAATAATATTATTATTAATATTAATATTATCGCTGTTGCTCCAACTACTACTACTACCACTACTACTAGTCTTGCTACTACGACTACTATGATTGCGACTACTATTGCTTCTACTCCTACTACTACTATAACAACAACAACTACTACTACTTGCGATGGCAGAGGCGACAACAGCTACAGTAGTAGCGGCAGTAGTAGTTATACTAGAAATAGTAGTAGTTGCAGTAGTAGTAGAAGCAGTATTAGTTACAGTACTGGCAGCAGCAGTAGTATTAGTTGTAGTAGTAGAAGCAACTAAAGTAGCAGTAGTATTAGAAGTAGTAGTAGTTGTAGTTATTGTAGCAGTAGTAGTAGAAGCAGTATTAGTAGTAGTAGTAGCTGCTGTAATAGAAGTAGTAGTAGCAACAGTAGTAGTGGAAGTAGCAATAGCTATTGTAGTAGTATTAGTGGTAGCAGCAGCAATAATAGCAAGTCATTTTAGTGCTAATAGTAGTAGTAGCAGCAGCAGCAGTAGTTGTAGTAGTAGCAGTAGTAGTGGTAGTAGTAGCAGTAGTAGTGGCAGCAGTAACAGTAGTAGTAGCCGTAGTAGCAGCAGTTGCAGTACTAGTAATAGTAGAAGTATTAGAAGTACGAGTAGTAGCGATAGTAGCAGTAGTAGTAGTAATAGTAGTGGAGGTAGCAGTAGTAGCGGTAGTGCTAGTAGAGGTAGCAGTAGTCGCAGTAGTAGTAATTACAGTGGTAGTCGTAGTAGTGGTAGTTGTTGTAGTAGTAATAGCAGAAGTAGTAGCAGTAGTTCTAGCAATAGTAGTAGTAGTAGTAGCAGTAGTTACAGTAGAAGCAATAGTCATAGCAGCAACAGCAAAAGCAGGAGTTGTAGTTATAGTGATAGTAGCAGAAGTAGCAGCAATATGAGTAGCTGTAATAGTTGTAGAAGTAGTATTAGTAGTAGTAGCAGTAGTCGTAGTAGTATAAGTTATTATTGATGCACGAGTTGAAGAAGGAGTAGCAGTAGCACAAGTTCTTAAAGTATTTAGTCTAGTAG
>RXID01022151.1:25109-37609 GCA_005019695.1 Trichopus zeylanicus subsp. travancoricus | reverse complement strand
TACTACTACTACTACTACTACTACTGCTGCTGCTGCTAATACTACTACTACTAGTACTACTCCTCCCCCTCCTACTACTACTACTATTGCTACCACTACTACTACTACTATAAGTACGACTACTACTTCTACTACTACTACTACTACTACAAATACTATGACTACTACTACTACTACTACTACTACTACTACTATTACTACTACTACTACTACTATTACTATGACAACTACTACTACTACTACTACAACAACAACAACAACTCCCACTACTACTATCACTACTACTACTTGCACAACTACTACTACTAGTGCTAGTACTACTACTACTACTACAACCACTGCTGCTACTACTACTACAACTACTACAACTACTAGTACTACTATTAAAACAACGACGACGATAAGAACAACAACAACAATAATAACAACAACAACGACAACAACAACAACAACAACTACTACTACTAGCACTATTACTTCTACTACTACTAGTAATCTACTCATACTAGTTACCTACTCACTAGTACTTCTACTATAATATCCCTACTTACTACTGCTACTAGTCCTACTACTGCAACAACAACTACTATTGCTACTACTACTACTGCTGCTGCTACTACTACTACTACTACTAGCACTACTACTACTAGCACTACTACTACTACCACTACTGCTACTACTACTACTACTATTACTACTACTACTACTAGTTCTACTACTGCTACTACTACTACTAGTGCGACTACTACTACTACTACTATTACAAGTACTACTATGACCACTACTACTGCTACTACTGTTGCTACAACTACTATTGCTACACATACTACTGCTACTACTACTACTAGTACTCATATTACAACTACTATTGCTATAACTAATTCTGCTACTATCGCTACTACTACTGCTACTACTGCTACTACTGCTACTATAACTAGTACTCCAACTATTGCTATTACTAGTGCTACTACTACTACTACAACTGCTACAACTACTACCACTACCACAACCACTACCACTACAACTGTAACTCCTCCTCCTACTACTACTACTACTTCTTTCGCTACTCCTAGCACTCCTCCTCCTCCTCTTACTACTACTACTGTTGCTGCTACTATTACTTATTTGACTACTACAACTACTAGTATGACTACTACTTTTGCTACTACTATTCCAACTCCAACCCCTACTTCTACTACTATTCCAAATATTTATACTTCTTTTACTACTGCTACTACTACTACTACAACAACAATAACAACTACTACTACTACTATTACAATAGCTACCACTATTACTACTACAACAACAACAACAACAACTACTACTAGTTGTGGTAGTAGTAGTAGTAGCAGTAACTATGTTTGTTGTAGTAGTCACAGTAGCAAAAGTAGTAGTGGTAGTAGTAGTTGTTGTTGTTGTAGTAGTAGTAGTAGTAGAAGTAGTCACAGAAGTAATCGCAAATGTGGTGTTAGTAGTAGAAGTAGTAACAGTTATAGTAGTAGTAGTTCTAGTAGCAGTAGTAGTTGTAGCAATAGTAGCAGTAGCAGTAGAAGCAGTGGTAATAGTAGTAGTAATAATAATAGTAGTAGTGGTGGTAATAGTGTTTGTAGAAGTAGTAGTGGTAGTGGTGGTAGTAGCATAAGTAGTAGAAGAAACTATTATAGAACGAGAAGTAGTAGTTCCCAAAATAGAAGAAAAAATGGCAGTAGTAGTCGTAAAAATTATAGCAGTGGTAGCAGTAGTAGTAGCAGCAACAAAAGTAGTTGTCATAGTAATAGTTCTAGTTATAGTATTAATAGTTACACTAGCAATAATAATAGTAATAGTAGCCATAATAGTAGTAATAGTTGTAGTAGTAGTAGCAAGATTAGTAGTAGCAATAGTAGTGGTAGTAGCAAGAGCGGTAACAGCAGCATTAGTGGCAATAATAATCGTAGTTGTAGTAGTAGTAGTTGCAGCAGCAGTACTAGAGTATTCATTACAGTAGCAATACTAGTAGTTGTAATAGTAGTTGTGGAAGTCATAGTGGTAGTACTAGCAAAAGTAGTAGTTATAGAAGTAGTAGCAATAATAGTAGTAGTTGTAATAACAATAGAAGCAGCAATAGTAGTAATAGTAGTAGTAGTAGTAATAGTAGTTGCAACAGTAGTGGTTACATTAGTAGTAGCAATTGTAGCAGCAGAAGCAATAGTTATAGCAGTAATAGCAGCAACAACATCAGTAGTAGTAATAGCAGCTATAGTAGTAGTTGTTGTAGTAGTAGTAGGAGAAGCAGTAGTTTTAGTAGTAATAGTACCTACAGCTATAGTAGTACTAGTAGTCGTAGTTGTTGTCATAGTTGTGATAGTAGTAGCAGCAGCAGTAGTAGTGGCCAGACTAGTAGTATTAATAGCAGTAGTAGTTGTTGTTGTACTAGTAGTAGTAGTAGTGGTAGAAGTAGCAGCAGCAGCAGCAGTAGTAGTGATAGTAGTAATAGTTGTTGTAGTATTAGTCGTAGTAGTAGTAGTAGTTGCTGCAGCAGCAGCAACAGTAGTAGTAATGGTAGTAGTAGTAGTATTAGAAGTTGTAGCAGTAGTACTAGTAGTTGCAATAGCAATTGTAGTGCTAGCAGCAGTAGTACCAACAGAACTAGAAGTTGTAGCAATCATAGGAGTAGTAGTAGTAGTAGTAGTAACAATAGCAACAATAATAGTAGTAGTGTTAGTAGTAGTAGTAGCAGAGTAGTGTTTGTGGTAGTAGTAGCAGCAATTGTAGTAGAAGCAGTAGTCGTAGCAGTAGTAGCAAAGTAGGTGTAGTAGTTATTGTGGTAGTAGTAGCAGCAGCAGTAGTATTAGTAGTTGTAATAGTAGTAGTAGTGGTATTAGTAGTGGTAGTAGTAGTCATTGTTGTACGAGTTAAAGTAGCAGAGTAGGTCTAGTAGTAGTAGTGTTATGAATAATAGTAGTTGGAGTAGTTGCAGTGGCACTCATAGGAGTGGGAGTAGGAGTAGTAGTAGTAGTTATTCGGATTATAGTAGTAGTAATAGATGGAGTACTAGTAGCAGCAGTAGTAGTTAT
Organism: Trichopus zeylanicus subsp. travancoricus; assembly: GCA_005019695.1. Taxonomy (NCBI): domain Eukaryota; kingdom Viridiplantae; phylum Streptophyta; class Magnoliopsida; order Dioscoreales; family Dioscoreaceae; genus Trichopus; species Trichopus zeylanicus. The sequence continues at coordinate 34,550 of RXID01022151.1, read as the reverse complement.
AGTAGTACTTATAGTAGTATTAGCAGTTGTGGCCGTAGTAGCAACTGCAGTAGCAGTAATAGTAGTAGTAGCAGTAGTAGTAGTTGTAGTGGTAGTTGTAGTAGTAGTAGTTCAGTAGTATGCGTAGGAGTAGGAGTAGTAGTTGTTGTTGTAGTAGTCAGGATAGAAGCAGTAGTAGGTGTAGGGGTAGGAATAGACTAGTCGTACTAGTAGTAGTGGCAGTAGTAGTAGTAGTAGTAGTAGCAGCAGCAATAATAGTAGTAGTAGCAGTTGTAGTTGTAGTATTAGTACTAATGGTAGTAGTAGTTGTTATTGTTATTCTTGTTATATTAGTAGTAGCAGTAGCAATTATTGTTGTAGTAGTAGTAGTAGTAGCATAAGTAGTAGTAGTAGTTGTTGTAGTACTTGTTGTTGTTATTATTGTTGTTGTTGTAATAGCAGTCATAGTAGAAGTAGTATTAGTATTAGTATTAGTAGTTGTAGTAGTCTCAGCAGCATTAGCAGTATTGGTAGTAGAAATAGGAGTAGTAGTAGTACTACTACTACTACTAGTAGTAATACTAGTAGTGTAGTGGTAGGAGTAGTCGTAGGAGTAGTTGTTGTTGTTGTAGTTATAGTAGTAGTAGTTATTGTGGTGGTGGTGGTGGTAATAGTAAAAGTAGTAGCAGTAGTAGAAGAAGAACTAGTAGCAAAAGTAGTACTAGCTATAGTAAGAGAATTAGGAGTAATAGAAGTAGTAGTAGTAGTAGTTGTTGTTGTTGTTGGTATTGTTGTAGTAGTAGCAGTCGAAGTAGTTTGTTGAAGTAATAGTTGGACTATTGGGAGGAGAAGTAGTAGTAGTAGAACCAGTAGTAGCAGTCATGGTAGTAGTAGGAGCAGCAGCAGCAATAGTAGTAGCAATAGTAGTAGCTATAGTTAGGGTAGTAGTAGTAGTAGTAATAGTAGTTGTATTAGTAGTAGTAGTCATAGTACTTGTAGTAGTCAGAGTAAAATTAGTAGTAGCAGTAGTAGTAGTAGCAGTAGCAGTAGCAGAGCAGTAGTAGTAGTAGCAGTAGCAGTAGCAGTAGGAGTAGTAGTTGAGTAGTAGTTGTAGTAGTTGTGCTTGTATTAGGAGTAGCAGCAGAAGTACCAGTAGTAGTAGTCATAGTCAAAGTAAGAGGAGGAGTAGTAGTAGTAATAGTGGAAATTATAGTTGGAGTATTAGGAGTAGTAGTAGTAGTTGTAGTAGTAGCAGTTGTAGCAGAAGTGGTAGTAGTAATTGCAGACATAGTAGTACTAATGGTACCAGTTGTAGTAGTCATAGTCATAGTAATAGTATTAGTAGTAGTGGTGGTGGAAGTTGTAGTTGGAGTATTAGGATGAAGAGTAGTAGTAGTGTTTGCCTGTAGCATAGTAGTAGCTAGTAGCTGCTTGTTATTAGTAGTAAGTAGCACTAGTAGTTTACTTGTTGTTTGCTATGTAATAATATTTGTATTCGTTGTTGTTGTTGTTTATGTAGTAGTAGAGTCGGAGTAGAAGTATTGGTAGTTGTGGTGGTTATAGCACAAGTCGTTGTAGAAGTCGGACTAGTAGTAGGAGGAATTACGTAGTTGCGTAGAGTAGTAGTAGTCTAGTAGGATTGGTAGTGGTCGTACTAGTAGTATTAAAGTGATCTCAAGTAGTATTATTAGTTAGTATTAGCCGTTAAGTAGTAGTAGTAGTAGGTCGTAGTAGTAGTGAAGTCCGTCGTAGTTAGTAGTAGTAGTAGTAGTAGTAGTAGTAGTAGTAGTAGTAGTAGTAGTAGTAGTAGTAACAATATTAGTAGCAATAGTTTTAGTTATGCTAGAAGTAGCAGTTGGATTAGTAGCAACAACCACAACCGCAGCATTAGCAATAGTAGAAGTAGCAGAAGTAGTTTCAGTAGTAGTAGGAGTAGTGGTAGTAGTACATATAGTAGTAGCATGAGTAGTAGTAGTAGTAGTAGCAGTTGTAATAGGTGTACTAGTTGGAGTAGTAGTAGTAGTAGTAGTGGTAGGAGTAGTAGAAGTTGTAGTAGTAGTAGTAGTAGTAGAAGTAGTAGCAGTAGCAATAGTAGTAGAAGTAGAAGTAGTTGTTGTTGAAGTTATGGTTGAGTATTAGGAATAGCAGTAGTTGTAGTAGTAGAAGTAGTAGTAGCAGTTGTTGTAGTAGTAGGAGGTACAGTAGTAGTAATAGTAGCTGTAGTTAGGGTAGCAGTATTAGTAGTAATAGTAGTTGTATTAGTAGTAGTAGTCATAGTGGTAGTAGTAGTTGGAGTAGACTAGTAGTAGTAGTTGTTGTTGTTGTTGTTGTTGTTGTTGTTGTTGTAGTAGTAGTAGTAGTAGTAGTAGTAGTAGTAGTAGTAGTAGTAGAAGTAGTAGTAATCATTGAGTATTAGTTGTAGTAGTCATGCTTGTAGTAGGAGTAGCAAAAGAGGTGCCAATATTAGTAGTCACAATCATAGTAATGGTAGTAGTAGTAGTAATAAGAGTGGAAGTTATAATTCAAATATTAGGAGTAGTAGTTGTTGTTGTAATAGTAGCCATTGTAGAAGAAGTAGTAGTACTTGTTGCAGTAGCAGTAGTAGCAGCTGTACCATAACTAGTAGTCGCAGTCGTAGTAATAGTAGTTGTAGTAGTAGTAGTGGAAGTTGTAGTTGGAGTATTAGGAGTAGTAAGTGTAGTAGTAGTAGTTGTTATAGCAGTAGTAGTAGCGGTAGTAGTAGTAGTAGTAGTAGTAGTAGTAGTAGTAGTAGTAGTAGTACTAGTAGTAGTAACAACATTAGTAGTAGTAGTAGTAGTAGTGCTGGTAGTAGCAGTTCTTGTAGTAGCAACAACCGCAGCAGTAGAAGTAGTGGAAGTTGTTTCAGTAGCAGTAGTAGTACTAGTTGTAGTAGTAGTTGTTGTTGTGATGGAAGTAATAGTAGTAGTAGTAGTAGTAGTAGTAGTAGCAGTAGTAGTGGTAGTAATAGTTGTAGTATTAGTAGCAGTAGTAGTAGCAATATTAATAGGTGTACTAGTTTTAGTAGTAGTAGTGGAAGTAGTGGTATGAGTAGCAGAAGTAGTAGGAGTAGTAGTTGTAGTTGTAGTAGTAGTAGCAGCTGTAATAGCAGTAGTATTAGTAGTAGTTGAGATAGTAGTAGTAGTGGTAGAAGTAATAATAGTTGTAGTAGGAGTATTACTTGTAGTAGTAGTAGTGGTAGTACGAGTGTTTGGAATAGTAGCTGTTGTAGTAGTAGTCAGAGATGTAGGAGTCATAGTAGTAGTAGCAGCAACATCAACAACAATAGTAATAGTAGCAGCAGCCGCAGTAGTAGTGGTAGTGGTGGTACCAGTAGCGATAGGCATAGTAGTAGTAGTAATAGTACTAGAGTAGTAGTTATTGAAGTACTAGTAGTAGTTATAGTAGTAGTAGTAGTAGTAGTTTGAGAAGTAGTAGCAGTAGTGGTACTCACAGCAGCAGTAACAGTAGCAATGGCAGTGGCTATAGCAGCAGCAACAGTAGTGATGGCAAAGACAACAGTAGCTGTAGTAGTAGCGGTAGTAGTAGTTGTATTAGAAATAGTAGTAGTTACAGTAGTAGCAGAAGCAATATTTGTTGCAGTACTTGCAGCAGTAGTAGTATTAGTAGTTATAGTAAAAGCAACTAAAGTAGCAGTAGTAGTAGAAGTAGTAATAGTAGTAGTTATTGTAGTAGTGGTAGCAAAAGCACTATTAGTAGTAGTAGTAGCTACTATATAGAAGTTGTAGTAGCAGTAGTAGTAGTGGATGTAGCAATAGCAGTTGTAGCAGTATTAGGGGTAGCAGCAGCTGCTGCTGCGGTAGCAGCAATAGCAAGAGTAGTTTTAGTGCTATTAGTAGTAGTAGTAGCAGCAGTAGTGGCAATAGTAGCAGAAGTTGTAGCTGTAGTAGCACCAGTTGCAACACTACTAGTAGTAGTAGTATTAGAAGTATAGGTAATAGCATAGTAGCAGCAGTAGTAGTAATAGTAGTGGCAGTAGCAATAGTAGCGGTAGTAGTAGTCACAGTAGTAATAATTGTAGTGGTAGTTGTTGTAGTAGTAGTAACAAAAGCAGTAGCAGTAGTTCTAGCAATAGTAGTAGTAGTAGTAGAAGTAGTAGTAGTTGTTATAGCCACTGCAGTAGAAATAGTAGTAGTAGTGGCAATAGTAGCAACAATAGTAGTAGTAGTAGAAGTAGTAGTTGTAGTAGTAGTAGTAGCAGTAGTAATAGTGTTATTAGTTGTAGTAGTAGTACTTGTAGTAGCATAATTAGTAGCAGACATTGTTGTAGAACTAGAAGTAGTAGTTGCGGGGGTAGTAGCAGAAGTGGTAGTAGTAGTAGTAGAAATTATAGCTACAGCAGTAGCAGTAGTAGCAGCTGTAAGAGAATCAGTAGTAGGTGTAGTAGTAGTTGAAGAAGTAGTAGAAGTAGCAGTTGTAAGAGAAGCAGTAGTAGGTTTAGGGGTAGCAATAGTGCTAGTCATAGTAGTAGTAGTAGTGATAGTGGTAGTAGTAGTTGTAGTAGTAGTATTAGTTGTAATGGTAGTAGTAGTAGTAGTAATAATACTAGATGTTGCTTTTGTTGTAGTAGTAGTAGTAATGGTGGAGGTTGTAGTAGTAGTAGGATTGGTAGTCGTAGTAGTAGCAATAGTAGTTGTAGTAGTAGTAGCTGTTGTCCTATTAGTAGTAGTAGTAATTGTTATAGTGGTAGTAGCAGTAGTAGTAGTATTAGTTGTAGTAGTAGTCCTAGTAGTAGAAGTAGTTGTACTAGTAGTCCTAGTAGTAGTAGTAGAAGTAGTAGTGGTAGTAGTAGTAGTTGTTGTAATAGAAGTCGTAATAGGAGTAGTATTAGTGTTAGTATTAGTAGTTGTAGCAGTCACAACCACAGTAGCAATACTTGTAGCAGTAGTAATAGTAGTTATTGTTGTAGTAGTAGTAGTAGTAATATAGTAGTAGTAGTTGTAGTTGTAGTAGTAGTAGTTGTGGTGGTGGTAGTAGTAGTAAAAGTAGTAGCAGCAGTAGTAGCAGTAGGCGTAGTAGTATGAGTAGTAGTTATGGTAGTAGTACTAGGAGTAGTAGTAGCTATTGCAAGAGAATTAGGAGGAGTAGTAGTACTAGCAGCAGCAATAGTAGTAGTAGTAGTAGTTGTTGTAGTAGAAGTAGTAGTTGTTGTTGTTGTCACAGTCGTAGTAGTTATTGTTATAGTTGTAGTTGGAGTATTAGCAGCAGTAGTAGTAGTAGTATTATAATTAATAGAAGAGGAAGTAGTAGCAACATTGGTAGTAGTAGTTGGAGAAGTAGTAACAATAACAGTAGCAGTAATTACAATGGTAGTAATAGTAGAAGTGGTAGAAGTTGTAGCCGAAGTAGCAGTAGTAGTATGAGAAGTAGTAGTAGGACAAGTAGTAGTAGTAGTAGCAGTAGCTGTAGTAGTTGTTGTTGTAGTAGTGGTTGTGGTAGTAGTAGTGATGGTCGTAGCAGTTGTACTAGTTGTAGTAGCAGTAGCGACAATAATTGTGGCAGTAGTTGTTGTGGTAACCACAACTGCAACTGTAGTAATAGTATAGTAGTAGGTTTTGTTGTAACAACAGTGGCAGTAGTGGTGGTAGTAGTAGCTGTAGTTGTAGTTGTAGAAGTAGTAGTAGTAGGAGTAATAGTAGCAGGTGTAGTAACAGTAGTAGTAATGGTAGTAGTAATAGTAGTAGTAATAGTAGCAGTAGTAGTAATACTAGTAACAGTAGTAATAATAGCAATAGAAGTAGTAGTAGTAATAGTAGTAGTAATTGTAGCAGCAGTAGTACTACTAGTAGTAGTAGTAATTGTAGTGGTGGTGGTGGTGGTAGTAGTAGTAGTTGTTGTTGTTGTTGTTGTTGTTGTAGTAGTAGTAGTAGTAGCAGTAATTGTAGAAGTAGTAGTTATAGTAATAGTAGTAGTAGTTATTGTATAACAATATTAGTAGCAGTTGCAGCAGCAGCAGCAGCAGTAGTAGCAGCAGTAGTAGTAGTAGCAGTAACAGTAGTAGCGGTGGTAGCAGTAATAGAGTTAGTAGTAGTAGCGGTAGCAGCAGCAATAGAATTAGTAGTAGTAGTCATTGTAGCAGAAGTTGTAGTAAGAGTTTTAGTAGTAGCAGTTGTAGCAGTAGCAGTTATAGTAGTAGTAGTTACAATAGTAGTAGTACACGTAGCTCTTGTAGTAGTATCAGTAGCTGCTATAGTAGTAGTAGTTGTTGTTGTTATTGTTGTTGTAGTAGTCGCCGGAGTAGTAGTAGTAGTAGTAGTAGCAGCACCAGTAGTAGTTGCAGTCATTATAGTAGCAGTAGTAGTTAAGTAGTAGTAGTAGTAGTAGTAGTAGCCATAGGAGTAGTAATAGTAGTAGTAGTAGTAGCAGGAGTAGCGGGAGTAGATATAGCAGTTGCAGGAGTAGCAGTATTAGTAGTAGTCGAAGTAGTAGTGGCAGTAATAGTAGTTTTAGTAGTAGTAGAAGTAGCCGTAGCCGTAGCAGTAGTAGTTGTTGTTGTAGTAGCAAGAGTAGTAGTAGAAGCAGCAACAGTAGCAGCAATAGTAGAAGTAGCAGTAATAGTAGAAGCAGTAGTAGGAGTAGTAGTTGTAATAGTAGTAGATGTTGTAGTAGTATTAGCTGAAGTTGTAGTGGGAATAGCAGTTGTAGTAGCAAGAGTAGGAGCAGTAGAAGTAGTAGTAGTAGTAATAGCAGCAGCAGCAGCAGTAGTAGTAGTAGTACAAGTAGTAGTAGTAGTACTAGTAGTAGCAGCAGGAGGAGGAGTACTAGTAGCAGTTGTTGTTGATGATGAAGTAGTAATAGGAGTAGTTGCAGTAGTGTTAATAGCAATAGTACAAGTAGTTGCTAAAGTAGTAATAGTAGTAGTACTAATAGTAGGAGTATCTATAGTAGTAGCTGTAGCAATTGTAGAAGCAGCAGTACTAATAGTAATAGTAGTTCGAGAAGCAGCAGTAGTAGTAATTAAAGTAGCGATAGTAGAAGTGGTAGTTGTAGTAGTAGCTGCATTAGCCGTCATCGCTATTAGAGCAGTAGGAGTAGTATAGTAGTAGCAGCAGCAATAGTAGTGGCATTCATAGCAGTAGTAGCATTTGTAATAGCGCCAGTACTATTGCTTCTGGTACTACTACTACTACTCCTATTACTACAAGTACTATTGCTAATACGGCTATTACTACTGCTACTACTCCAACTACTACTACTTCCACTCTTACTGTGACTACTGCTACTACTTTTGTTGCTTCTAATACTCCAAGTACTTCTACTACTACAACTACTGCTCCTAATACTACTATAACTACACTTACTCCACTTCCTACTTCTTCTACTACTATGACTTCTACTACTACTACTACTACTCCTACACTACTGCTACTTCTACTATTACTCGTATCTCGGCACTCCTACTACTACTACAATTACTATTACTTTACTACTACTACTACTCCCTGCGCTACTACTACTACTACTGCTACAACTACTATTTCTACTATTGCTACTACTGGTAGCACTGCTACTCGTACAACGACTTCTACTGCTATAGCTACTACAACTTCTGCTGCTGCTACTACTACTACTACTACTACTACTAATACTACTACTAATACTACTACTACTACTGCTAGTACTACTTCCACTACTACTGCTTCTGCTACTCATACCACAATTTATACTACTATTACCACTACTGCTATGACTGCGACTGCTACTACTACTACTAATACTACTACTCCTATTATTGTTTCTACTACTAGTTTTAGTACTACTACAGTTGTTTCTACTTCCACTTCTTCTGCTCCTGTTGCTAGTACTACTATTAGTATTACTACTACTACTACTACTACTACTACTATTGCTACTACTATTACTACTTTTATTGTAACTGCTACTACTACTACTATTAGTATTATTCCTACTACTTCTACTATTGCTACTACTGCTACTACGACTAATACCACTGCTAGTGCTACTCCTATTGTTTCTGCTACTACCACTACTGCTACTGTTGCTGCTACTGCTGCTACTACAACTACTACTACTTCTACTACTCCTGTCGCTCCTACAACTACAACTACTGCTACAACTTCTACTACTACAACTACTACTACTATTACTACTACTACTACAATAGCTACTATAGCTACTATTACTACTGCCACTACTACTGCTACTGCTACTACTGCTGCTACTACTATTACTACTACTACTGCTCCTACTACTTCTATTGCTACACTACTACTACTCCCACTACTACTACTATTGCTAAACCTACTCCTACTACTTCTACTACTGCTATAGCTTCTACTTCAACTACTACTACTACCACTAAGGCTACTACTACTACAACTACCACAGCAACAACAACAACTAATACTTCTGATACAACTACTAGTACTACCAGTACTACTACTACTACTGCTACTACTACTGCAACTACTACTACTACTACTCCTACCACAACTACTACTACTACTACAACGATTGCTACTATTACTATTACTACTTGCACAATAGCTACCACGGCTACTACGGCTACTACTACTACTACTATCATTAATACTACTACAACAACTACAACTATTACTACTACAAACACTACTACTACTACTACCACCACCACCACTACTCTTGCTACTATAAATACTCCTATCAGGACTACTACTACTACTACGTCCACTACTGCTGCAACTTCTACTGCTACTACAAGTCCTGTTACTGCTAAACTATTGGTAATACTACTACCACTACTACTGCTACTACTAGTCCTGTTACTGCCACAACTATAGGTACTACTTCTAACACTACTACAACTGCTATTTTTCCTACTACAACTTCTAATACTACTATTTCCGCTATGTCTACTACAAGTGCTACTGCAACTGTAATAGTTACTACTATTACTACTAGTGCTACATCAACTAGTACTACTAACGGTACTACTGCAACTAGAATAGCTAGTACTGCTTGTACAACTACTACTATTGCTACTATTACTGCCCCTACTACTACTATTACTACTACTTCTACTACTACTGCTGCTATTGCACTTGCTGCTAGTAGTACTAATTGTGCAACTACTACTACTACCACTCAGACTTCCGCTACTACTAAAACTACTGCTGTTGCTACTACTACTACTACTACTGAGACTGCTACTTCTACTATTATTACTGCTACTACTACTACAACTACTAGTACGCCAAGTACTTCCACTGCTACTACTACTACTCCTACTACTACTACAAGAACTACAACTACTAGCACTACTACAACGTCAGCTACAACAACTACTACCACTACCACTATATCTAATATTACAACAGCTACTACTACTACTATTTCAGTAGCTACTACAGCTGCTACTCCTACCACATCAACTACTAATACTACTGCTTCTACAACGATTACTACAACTTCTACTACTACTAC
>RXID01022151.1:803-25089 GCA_005019695.1 Trichopus zeylanicus subsp. travancoricus | reverse complement strand
CGGCACTACTACTACTACTACAGTGACTACTACTACTACTACTACTTGTAATACTACAACTGCTACTACTATAGTTGTAATACTACCGGCACTACTACTACTACTACAGTGACTACTACTACTACTACTTGTAATACTACTACTACTACTACAACTCCTACTATTACTGCTACTACTACTACTATAATAACTACTGCTGCTGCTACTACTACTACTACATCTACTACTAATACTACTACTTCTACAACAACTACTACTACTGCTACTACTACGACTCATGCTCCTCCTCCTCCTCCTCCTCCTCCTCCTACTGCTACTACTACTAGCACTACTACTACCAGTACTACCACATTTACCACAACTACTGCTACTACTACTACCACTAGTACTACTACTACTACTGCAACTACTACTACTATGAAAACTACTACTACCTCTACTACTACTAAAACTACTACTACTACAACTTATCCTATTACCCCTACTATTTTTGCTGCTGCTACTACTACTACTACTACTACTACTACTACTACTACTACTATTGCTACTATTACTACTACTACTACTACTACTTTTACTACCACTGTTGCTACTACTTTGGCTACAACTCTTATTATTACCACAAGAACAACAACAACTACTACTACTACTTCTGTAACTGAAATAGTTGCGACTACTACTACTAGTACCACTCCTCCAAGTACTAATACTTTTACTGCAACAAATACAGCCACTTTGGTTGATATTGTTTTACTGCAACTACTACTACAACAAGTACAACTTTTACTATAGCTACTATTCGGCTCCTACTACCATAATTACTACTACAACCACTACTTCTGTAGCTGCTGCTCATGCGGCTGCTACTACTAATATAGCTACTAATACTACTTAGACTGCTACATCTACTACTACTAATATTGAGATTGCAAGTACTACAACTGTTGCCGCTACTGCTGCTGTTACTGAACTACTTCTGCAACGACTACCATACTACAACTATTGTGACATCTACTACTATAACTTTTGTTGTTGCTACTATAACAACAACAACAACTACCACTACTACTACTACAACTATTGCTAGAACTACTGCTACTACTGCTACAAATATTACTATTCTTGCTATTGCTACTACCATTACTTCTACTATTGATACAACTAAATCAACTACTACTACCACTGTTGTTGCTGTTACTACTAGTACTGCTCCTCCTCCACCACCTTCTCTTGCTATTAGTACTACTACCACTAGCACTACTACATCTACGACTACTACTACTACTACTGTTACTATTACTACTGTAACTACGATGTCTACAAGAACAACAACAACTACAACTACTCTTGCTACTACTACTACTATGATAATGACTACTACTACTTCTACAGCTACTACAACAACTACTACTGCTACTACTGCTACTATTGCTACTGCTACAACCTCTACTACTTCTACTATTGCTACTACAACTACACTACTACTACAGTACTACTATTGCTACTACTGCTACTACTACCACTACCACTACTACAACTAGTCCTATTACTACTACTCCTTCTCCTCCTCCTCCTCCTACTACTAGTACTACTGCTACTACTACTGTTACTACTACTACTTCTGCTACTACTGCTACTGCTGCTGCTGCTATTGCTACTACTGCTGTTGATAGTACACTAGTACTACACTACTACCACAACTACAACTACTAGCACTGCTACTACTCCAACAACTACAACTATTACTATAGCTAATACTACTACTACTACTACTACAACAACAACAACTACTACTACTACTATTACTACAACAACTCCTTTTGCAACTACTACTACAACTCTTACTATTATTATTACAACTACCACTACTAGTACTCCTCCTACTACTACTAATACTACGCCAACTACTAATACTACTACTTCTACTCATACTATTCCTACAACTACTACAACTACCACTTCTAACACTCCTCCTTCGACTTCTACTACGACTACCACAGCTACTACTACTACGACTACTACTACTATTACTTCAACTCCAACTCCCTCTACTGCCCCTACTTCTACTTCTACTGCTACAACTACTATAACAATAACTACTATTGCTACAGTTACTACTACTACTATTGCTCTTGGTTCTACTGCTACAACTCCTATTGCCACAACTACTATAGCTACTACTATTACTACTGCTCCTCCTCCTCCTCCTAGTACTACTACTACACTCCAACACCTACTCCTACTACTGCTACTACTACTTATACTTCTACTACTATTACTACTATTACGACTTCTCCAACTGCAACTACTGCTCCTTCTACTATTACTACTATTATTGTAGTAGTAGTAGCAGCAATTATAATAGCAGTACTAGTAGCAGTAGTAACAGTAGTAGTAGCCATAGTAGCATCAGTTGCAGTTGTAGTAGTAGTAGTTACAGCAGAAGTAGCTGTAGTAGCAGTATAAGTAGAAATAGTAGTAGTAGTTGCAGTAGTTATGGTAATAGTAGCACTAGTGGTAGTATTACTAGTAGTAGCATCCATTGTAACAGAAGTAGTAGTTGTCGTACTAGTAGAAGAAGTTGTAGAAGCGGTAGCAGCAAAAGTTGTAATAGTAGTTATTGTAGCAGTAGTTGTAGGAGCAGTGACAACATCAGTAGTAGTTGTAGTACTAGTAGTGGTAGTACTAGTAGCAGTAATAGTAGTAGTAGTGGTGGTAGCAATTGTAGTTGTACTAGCAGTAGTGGTACTAGTTGTAGTCCAAGCAGTAGTAGTAGTCATAGTAATAGCAGAACTAGTCGATGTGGTAGTAGTAGTAGTAGCAGTACTAGTAGTCGTTGTAGAAGCAGTAGCAGTAGTAGTAGCAATAGAAATAGTTGTCACAGTAGTAGCAATAGCAGAAGTATTATCATTAGTAAAAGTAGTAGTAGCTGGTGCAGAGTTTTAGCAGTAGTGGTAGTAGCAATAGTAGTACTAGTAGTAGTAGTAGTAGCAGTAGTAATAGCAATAGTAGTAGTAGCAGTAGTAGCAGTAGTAGTAGTAGCAGAAGAAGTAGTAGTAGTTGTAGTAGTAGTTTTAGTAGTGGTAGGACTAGTAGTAGTAGCAGCAGTAGTAGTAGTAGTATTAGTAGTAGTAGCGGGAGTAGTAGTAGTAGTAGTTGTACTAGCAGTAATTGTCATTATAGTAGTAGTAGCAGGAGGAGGAGTAGTAGTAGTAGTAATAGTAGTAGTAGCAGTAGTAGTAATAGTAGTATTAGTAGTCATCGTAGTAGAAGTATTAGTATTAGTAGTTGTAGTAAACGTAGTCATAGTAGTAGTATTAGAAGTAGTAGTTGTAGTAGCAGTAGTAGCAGTAGTAGTAGCAGTAGTAGTAGTAGTAATAGCAGCTATAGTAGTTGTAGTAATTGGAGTAGTAGTTGTGGAAGTCATAGCAATAGTAGTAATAATAGTGGAAGTAGTAGTAGTACCAGTAGTAGTTGTAATAATAGTGGTAGTCGTAGTAATAGTAGCAGTAGTAATAATCATAGTAGTAATAGTCGTAGGTGTAGAAGTAGCCATTGAAGTTGGAGTAGGAGGAGGAGTAGTAGTAGTTGTTGTAGCAGTAGTGTGAGCAGGAGTTTTGGAAGGAGTAGTAGTAGCAATAGTAGCAGTAGGAGCAGTAGTATTAGTGGTAGGAGCAGGGGTAGGAGTAGTAGTAGTTATAGTAGTAGTTGTTGTACTAGAAGTAGTAATGGTTGTAGTAGTCATAGTGGTAGTAGCATCAGCTATAGTAGTATTGGTAGTAGTAGTAAGAGTATGAGTAGGAGCAATAATAATCAGACCAGTGGTTGCAGTAGTAGTAGTTGGAGTAGTAGTAGCAGTAAAAGTTGGAGTTGGAGTAGTAGCAGCTGTACTAGTAATAGTAGTAGTAGTAGTCACAGCTATTATGGTAGTAGTTGTAGTAGTTGGAGTAGTAGTAGCTGTAGCAATAGTAGTAGTAGTACAAGCATCAGCAGCAGTAGTAGTAGCAGTAGTAGTACTACTACTAGTAGTAGTACTAATAGTAGTTGTTGTAGTAGTTGAAGTTGCAGTGGTAGTAGCAGTAGTTATAGTAGTAGTGGGAGTAGCAGCTCTTGTATTAGCAGTCGTAGTAGTAGCAAAAGTAGTATTAGTAGTAGTAGTAGCACCAATAGTGGTAGTAATAGCAGTAGTAGTAGCCATAGCAGTTGTAATAGTGGCAGTAGTTGCAGTATTACTGGGAGCAATATTAGAAGTATTAATATTAGTTAGTAATAGAAGTAGTAGTAGTAGTAGTAGTAGTAGTAGAAGCAGTAGTAACAGTAGTTGTAGTAGTTGTAGTAGTTAGTAGTAATAGTACTCATAGCAGTACTATTAGCAGTAGTAGTAGCAACAGAAATAGCAGCAGTAGCACTAGTAGCAGCCATAGTAGTTGTAGTAGTAACAGTAGTAGCATTTGCAATAGTGGTAGTAGTAGTAGCATTAGTTGTAGCAATAGTAGAAGTAGCAGTAGTAGTTGTAACTGTTGTAGTGGTATTGGTAGTAGTTGTAGTAGTAGCCGTAGTAGTAGTAGTGGTGGTTGTAGTTGTAGTATTAGTTGTTGCTGTTGTTATAGTAGTAGTAGTAGTAGTAGTAGTTATATTATTATTTATAATAGTAGTAGTAGTAGTAGAAGTTGTTGTAGTTGTAGTAGAAGTAGCAGCAGCACTCGTAGCCGTAGATGTAGTCACAGTCGCAGTGGTAGTAGCAGTAGTAGTAGTAGCAGTAGTAGTGGTAGTAATAGTTGTAGCAGCAGCTTCAACATCAGCAGCGACAGTAGCAGTAATGGGAGTACTAGTAGAAGTTAAAATAGTAGTAGTAGTGGTAGTAGAAGTAGTAATCATAGTGGTAGTGGTAGTAATAGTAGTAGGACTTGGAGTAGTAGTAGCTGTAGTAGTATCAGTAATAGTACATTAGCAGCAATAGTCATAGGAATAGTACTAATTGAAGTAGTAGTAGCAAATGTAGCAATAGAAGTGGTAGCAGCGGTAGTAGCAGCAGCGGTAGTACCCATAGTGGTTTTAGCAGTGATAGTAGTAGCAGTAATACTAGTAGTAGTTGTAGCAGCAGCAGTAGTAGTAGTGGTATATTAGCTGTAGAAGTAGTAGTAGTAGTAGTAGAAGTAGTAGTAGTAGCTGATGTAGTAGGAGTAATAATCGTTGTAGTAGCAGTAACAGTAGTAGTAGTTGTAGTAGTAGTAGAAGTATTAGTTGCAATAGTTATTTTAGCAAAATTAGTAGTAGTAGTAGCAATTATACTCGTAGTTGTGGTCTTAGCAGTTGTAGTAGTAATACTAAAAGTACTAGTTGTAGCAGTAGTAGCTATAGGACTAGTAGTAGTGGTAGTAGTAGTAGTGATAGTAGTAATAGGAGCAGTAGTAGTAATAGTAGTAGTCGTAGTAGTAGTAGCAGTTGTTGCAATAGCAATAGTAGTGTTAATAAAAGTTATTGTGCATAAGCAGTAGTCGTAGTGGCTTTCGTCGCAGTAGCAACTGCAGTAATAGTAGTAGTTGTAGTATTAGTAATAGTGGTAGTAGTTTTAGTAGAAGTGGTAGTACTTGTTGTTATAGCAGTAGTTGTAGTAATGGTAATAGTGGCAGTAGTTTTAGTAGAAGCAGTAGCAGCAGCGATAGAAGCAATAGCAGCAACAGTAGGAGTAGTTGTAGTTGTAATATTAGTAGGAGGAGGAGAAGAAGAAGTATTAGTAGTCGTACTAGTAGTAGTAACTATGGGAGCCGTCGAAGTAGCAGTGCATGTAGTAGAATTTAGTAGTAGTAGTAACAAAAGTAGTAGTACTATTAGTAGTAGTTGTAGCAGTAGCAGTAGCAGTAGTAGTTGTTGTTGTTGTAGTAGTAGTAGTAGCAGCAGTAGTAGTAGTGTGGTAGCAGTAGTAGTAGTTATTGTTGTAGAAGTAGTAGTAGCCGTGGCAGTAGTAATTGTTGAAGTAGTGGAAGTAGGAGAAGTAATAGTAATAGTTGTAGCTGTAGTGGTTATAGTAGCAATGGTACTAGTTGCAGAAGGAGTAGTAGTATTAGTAGCAGTAGTAGTATTAGTAGAAATAGAATTAGTAATTGTAGTAGCAGTAGTTGTGGTAGTAGTAGCTGCAGCAGCTGTAATAGTAGTACTAGTAGCAGTAGTAGCAACAGTAGTAGCCATAGTAGCATCAGTTGCAGTTGTAGTAGTAGTAGTTGCAACTATAGTAGCTGTAGTAGCAGTATAAGTAGAAATAGTAGTAGCAGTAGCAGTAGTTGTGGTACTAGTAGTACTAGTAGTACTATTACTTGTAGTAGCATTCGTTGTAACAGAAGTAGTAGTTGTCGTACTAGTAGAAGAAATTGTAGAAGCGGTAGCAGCAAAAGTTGTAATAGTAGTTGTAGTAGCAGTTGTTGTAGGAGTAGCAACAACATTAGCAATAGTTGGAGTAGTACTAGTAGTGGTAGTACTTGTAGCAGTAATAGTAGTAGTAGTAGTCATAGCAATTATAGCTGTAGTAGCAGTAGTAGTGCTAGTTATAGTTCTAGCAGTAGTAGTAGTCATAGTAGTAGCAAAACTAGTCGACGTGGTAGTAGTAGTAGTAGCAGTACTAGTAGTTGTTGTAGCAGCAGTAGTAGCAGTAGTAGCAATGGAAATAGTTGTCAGAGTAGTAGTAATAGCAAATGTATTAGCATTAGCAGAAGTAGTTGTAGCAGTGGTAGTAGTAGCAAGTGCAGAGCTGCAGCAGTAGTGGTAGTAGCAAAGTAGTACTACTAGTAGTAGAAGTAGTAGCAGTAGTAATAGTAACAGTAGTAGTAGGAGTAGTAGCAGTAGTAGCTATAGTAGAAGTACGAGTAGTAGTAGTAGCAGAAGAAGTAGTAGTTGTAGTAGTAGCTTTAATAGTGGTAGGACTAGGAGGAGGAGGAGTAGTAGTAGTAGTAATATTAGTAGTAGAAGTAGTAGAAGTAGTAATAGAAGTAGAAGTAGATGTAGTAATAGTAGTCGGTGTAGTAGTAGTAGCGGTAGCCGTAATAGTAGTAGCAGTAGTAATAGAAGCAGCAGCAGTAGCAGTATTAGTAGTAGTATGAGTGGTCGTAGTTCTAGTGGTCACAATAGTAATAGAACTAGTAGTAGTTGTAGCGGTAATAGCAGTAGTTGCAGCTTTAGTAGTAGTAGTACAAGTAGCAGCAGTAGCAGTAGTAGAAGTAGTAGTAGTAGTAGTAGTAGTAGTAGTAGTTGTTGTTGTTGTTGTTGTTGTTGTTGTTGTTGAAGTAGTAGTAGTAGTAGTGGTAGTAGTAGTTGCGATTGTTGTAGAAGTTGCAGTGGTAGTAGTTGTAGTTGTTGCAGTTGTGGTAGTAGCAGCTATTGTTGTAGGAGTAGCAGCGGTAGCAGTAGCAATAGTAGTATTAGTAGTAGTGGTAGCAACAATTGTGGTAGTAATAGCAGTAGCAGCAGCAGCAGTAGTGGCAGTAGTAGCAACCGTAGCAGTTGTAGTAGTTGTAGTAGTAGTGGTGGTAGAGTAGCAGTAGTAGTATAGTTAGTAGTTGTAGTAGTTATGTAGTATATCAGACGTGTTCAGCCTTACGTAAGTCAGGAGAAGAAGTAGTAGACCGGGGGTATCGTAGTAGTTACTAGTAGTAGTAGTGGTTGCCAATAGTAGTTAGCAATAGTAGTAGTAGCAAAAGTAGTAGCAGTAAAAGTAGCAGCAGTAGCACGAGTAGCAGTCGTAGCAGTAGTAGTGGTAATAGTAGTTGCACTTGTAGTAGTGGCAACAGCAGCAACAGCAGTTGTAATAGTAGTAGTAGTACTCGCAGTAGTATTATAAGTAGTAGAAGTAGCTATAGTTGTTGTAACAGTAGTGGTATTAGTAGTGGTAGTAATAGTAGCCGCAATAGTAGTAAGTAGTACTATTAGTAGTTGTTGTTGTTATAGTAGTCGTAGGAGAAGTTGTTGTAGTTGTAGTTGAAGTAGCAACAGCAGTCGAAGCCATAGTAGTAGTCGCAGTAGCAGTCGTAGCAATAGTAGTAATAATAATAGTAGCAGCAGCAGTAGTAGTAATAGTAGTAGTAGTAGTAGTAATAGTAGTAGGACTAGGAGGAGGAGGAGGAGTAGTAGTAGTAGCAATAGTGCTAGTGAGTAGTAGTAGCAGAAGTAGCGGGAGTTGTCGTAGCAGCGGTAGCAGCAGCAGCAGCAGTAGTAGTCGGGGTGGGAATGCCAATAGTAGCCGTTGTTGTAGGAGTAGCAATAGTAGTAGAATTAGTAGTAGTAGTAGTAGTAGTGGCAGTAGTAGAAGAACCCCTAGTGGCAGCCGCATCAGTAGCATTAGTACTAGTAGTTGTAGTAGTAGCAGCAGTATTAGTAGTATATTAGCTGTAGAAGTAGTAGTAGTAGTAGTAGTAGCTGAAGTAGCGGTAAGATGAGAAGTAGTGATAATTGCTGTAGTAGTAGTAGTAGTAGCAGAAGTTGTTGTACTAGTAGAATTATTGGTAACAATAGTTGTTGTAATAGTAGTAGTAGTTGTTGTTATTGTTGTTGTTGTTGTTATTGTAGTTGTTGTCGTTGTTGTTGTTGTTGTAGTAGTTCTAGTAGTAGTAGTAGCA
This sequence comes from Trichopus zeylanicus subsp. travancoricus, assembly GCA_005019695.1. Classification (NCBI taxonomy): domain Eukaryota; kingdom Viridiplantae; phylum Streptophyta; class Magnoliopsida; order Dioscoreales; family Dioscoreaceae; genus Trichopus; species Trichopus zeylanicus. The sequence continues at coordinate 16,483 of RXID01022151.1, read as the reverse complement.
ATAGTAGTAGTCGTGGTAACAGTAGTAGTAGTTATTATTGTAGAAGCTATAGTAGCCATAGTAGTAGTAGTTGCAAAAGTAGTAGAAGTAGTGGAAGTAGTAGTAGTCTTAATAGTAGTGGTAGTTGCAGCAGTGGTAGAGGTAGCAATAGTACTACTAGTAGAAGGAGTAGTAGTATTAATAGTAGTAGTAGTATTAGTAGCAATAGAAGTAGTTGCTGTAGTAGCAGTAGTTGTAGTAGTAGCTGTAGTAGCAATAGTAGTAGCTATAGTAGTAGCCGTAGTAGCATCAGTAGCAGCTATAGTAGTAGTAGTAGTTGCAGCAGCAGTGGCAGGAGTAGCAGTAGTGGAAGTATAAGTAGTAGTAGTAGTAGCAGTAGCAACTGAAATAGTAATAGTAGTAGAAGTAGCAGCAGTTGTAGGAGCCGCAGTAGCATTGGTAGTAGTAGTTGTACTAGTAGTGGTAGTAGTAGTAGCTGCACTAGTAGTGTAGTAGTACTAGCAGTGGTTGTAGTAGCACCACTGACGGCAAATGTTTGATGTCTGCATTTGGGAACCAGTTAGTCTTAATTAGGCATTGAGATTAGCCAATGCCAGGCACTCGGAAGGAATCATGGCAGGGGACAGCATGGATATTTGCTATAATAAGAAAGAGCGTGATTAGTGTCGAATAAAGATTGGAAGTTGAGCACACCAAAATTGATCAGGTCAGGCCGAGAAATCGACAGATAGGAAGTTGGAAGCTCCAAGATGAATCGATCCTGTAGGCCTAAGCTCTAATAAGGAGAACCAGGAGGAGATAGAGTTGGTGAGAGGATCACCGGGGTCAACAAGCCCTGCGTGAGAAAAGGTAAGTAATGAGAACACATAGTGGAGAGCGAAAATGGAAGGAGGGAAGAGTAGTTACATCTTTAGCGCCGACCAGCTCGGGTACAGAGACCGGCCCCAACAACTAAAAAGAAGGCATGTTGAGGAGTGTAGGAGCAGACGCTGAATATAAGAATGGAAAGATGAGCTGAAGAGACGAAAGGTTTAATACCTGGAAAGGACAGGAGGAAGTATTACCTGGCGTGTCACGAAGAGCCACGCTTTCACTATCTTTGGAGACATGGTGTGGCAAAACTAAACTATTAAGCCGGGGAGGTCAGCATGGTAATTGATCGAGTGCACTTTCCTTTCTCAATGGCATAGGAAAAGGTCGGGTATTTGGGAAGGAACCGATACTGATTCTGATAGGGCAAAGGATAGAGGAAAAGCAAAGAAAGCGAAGGATTTTGTGCTAGGAACAAAGCTTCAAGCAAGATGTCTAGTAACAGATGCTGAAAACAAGCATTCATTCCATCGATCAAAGACCCATGCTTGGGCAGTGTCAGCTATCCTGTTCTTATTGCTAAGAAAAGTGACTTAAAGACGAGAGAGACCAATGGATCCCACTCACGAGGGAGCAGGCGAGCTTTCTTACTTGCCAATGTTGGCTTTCCTTCCCCTGTTCAAGAAAAGAGTATCTTAGCTTTCAAATTCTCGAACTCAGTGATTCATCATTGCTTTAATGACAAGAGGGCTGTCATTGGTTTGGACCATTCTAGTTGTTATAGAAAACAACTAAGTAGGATTCCAACAGTGGCCATAAGACCTAACGCTGCCAACTATCACTTGGACTGGTGCCTTACTTGTTAGGAAATAGGTTGACTTTCACCTTGCCAAATGCAACATCCTAACTATTTTCTTTCTGTCTAAACGCTTCGAGCTGGCTGGGGTATTTCTTTTGTATTGGGACTCCAGCACCGAAGCTACGTATAGCGCTAAAGCATAAAAGACATAAACCAAGCCCATTGAAATATGTGAGAAAGGTAAGAATATTCATTCTCAAAGAGAGAGCAGCACTGGTTGATATGGAGGGAAGGTAGAAGGTCCGGACTCCAAAACAGGATTGGAAAAGGATCCCCAACAATCTCACGCTCCCCCCTCTCTTATTATATGGAGGGCCTACAAAAAATAGGCATGGAATTTTCTCTATCTAAGGCGCGATAACTCTCACTTTGAAAAGAACGCGTCCGACTTTGAATTGGGAGCCTTCGCGCTAGCTCCAGGGATTGGGAGGTCAGGAGAGGATAGCTCGCAAGACCATTCTGGAGACTGGGGAATTTCGCACTGTGTGAAGTCAACGGCCAATCTTGGCTCTTCCTTGCTCACCTAGATGCAAGAGCTTTGATAGAGAAAGGAAGATATGGATGTCCGATACCTAGATGGTTGATCAAGATATTAAGGAAAAAATATGATCTATGCTTAGGATTTTCTATCTATCTATCTCACCATGTTAATGATGGCGGAAGGAATGCTCTACTCATCTTTCTTACAGCTTATTACCCCAGCGCTCATTCACTCCAAGTGTCGTTTCTTTTTCAACCAGTAGTCTTGGCATTATTGAACAAAAGAGATACTAGCCTCTTCTTCATGGAGTTGGCCGAGTGTGCTCCATGTTCGAGAATTAGCAGAAAATGTTGTGCTTCATCAACTAGGGAAGGGTTCTAATACAGTTATGTGGCTTGAACCTGTAGGTACTCTTCTAAAGATTTTTGGTGGTAGGTTCTTGTGTTTATAGAAGTAGCTGTCCCTGGAATCCACTTCTTCAAATCACGATCTATATACGTTCAACTAATCCCTCTGAACTCATGTGCTTGAATCTGCTACTTCCGTCTCTACACTACGGTACGAGAGCAACCACTCCCAATGCTAGACTGAGAGATTGGCGGACCATTCAGAGACTAGCCATGCAGTTCGTAATAATTATCTGTAGGGATAGGTTGTATAAAAAGTCTGGTAAAGCAACAACATTCTGTTGAGATGTCTAGATGAAAGGGAGGCCAAAGAGATGATAATCTAGGTGCATGAAGGAGTCTACAGTCCACACATGAATGGGCATAGGCTTGCCAAAAAAAGACTTCGCCTTGGACTTTTTTTTTCGATGGAGAGGGATTGCATCCACTTTGTTCAGAGATACCACAAGTGCCAAGTGCATGCAAATTTGATCCACGTGCCGCCGACGAACCGTCATAATCAGACCACACCATGGCCCTTTGCAGTATATTGCTTAGATATCATTGGAAGGTTAACCTGAAGGCAGCAAATTGGACATGAATACATCTTGGTGGCTATCGATTCTTTCACAAAGTGGGTGGAAGCTGTCTCCTACACCATGATCATAGCGGCACACATAAATTTTATGAAGAAGCTGCTCCCCATTCATAAGCTTAGGAAGGTTAATGCCATGTTCCTGTTGTCCAAGCTCTAAGGCACACCTGCCCTAAAGCATTAAGTAGGGTTTAGTCAAGTAAAGTGGAAGGCGAAAGAAAGACAGAAGGGGAGGAGGCAGATTTAGACAACCAACGACACTATGAGTTCGCACCCTTTGCAAACCTTGCCTTACCTGAACTAATGCACTCAGAAGGTCACATCTGTCTGGCTACTAAAGAAAGAGCTGTCAGACCAGAACTGATAGCTACCTATTTTCTATTCTGAATATGCCACTTGTTTGTCTTCCTTGTTGGTTTTCTATCATTGCGATATATCATGGAAAAAATAAAGAAAAATGACAGATGAATTGAACAAGCCGATACCTGCCCTACAGTTACCCAATGGCGAGTGTAGCGAAGGTCACCTCCCATCCCGTGAAAGGGCATATGTCATAAGGGGGACAACCGCTATGGCGATATCAAAATTGTGATATCGGCTCAACCAAGTGTAGTTTGATTCATGGTATAAAAAAGAAGAAAGAATGAAGAATAAAAGCGGTTGAAACCTCGGATTGGTTCTTGCAAATTAAGGGCATTTGCTACTATTTAAACAACAATTTGATGTTATGGTTGTCTTGATTTTGAAAATGAGCGGAGCGAGAGCAAGACGAGTTCACTTCAGGAATAGGGCTTGTTGATGATTTTGATCGGGTGTTCAGTCTACTACAAATGTGAAAGCCAATCAATCCCATCATCGTTTTTTCTTTGAAAAGACAAGGCCAAATCTCGTCCAGTTTCTATCTTTCTTTGATAGAGCAGAGCAGTCAGAGAATGGAAATTCCAATGATTGTTCTAGAATTAGAATGGTGATTCCTCCCAATTGCTCCTTGTGATGCTGCGGAACCATGGCAATTAGGATCTCAAGACGCAGCAACACCTATTATGCAAGGAATCATTGACTTACATCACGATATCTTTTTCTTCCTCATACTGATTTTTGTTTTCATATCACGGATCGTGGTTCTTGCTTTATGGCATTTCCACGAGCAAAAAAGTCCAATCCTGCAAAGGATTGTTCATGGAACTACTATAGAGATTCATTGGACTATATTTCCAAGTATCATCCCGATGTTCATTGCTATACCATCATTTGCTCTGTTATATTCAATGGACGAGGTAGTAGTAGATCTAGCCATTACTATCAAATCTATTGGACATCAATGGTACCGGAGTGCGCCTCTTAACGAGGGTGATATAAGTGCAACAAAATGTACCAGTGGTTTGCAAAGCATCTGGCTTACCGGTAATCTCCCATTCCTGTCATTGAGAGACTATAAGAACTTTAGCATACCAAAAATGGTGAGTTGAGGTGCTTAGACCTATACCCCAAAATTCTCCCAGTAAAGGAGCCTATGGTCCATTCTTGTTGTTGCTGGAGGTACACATACCTCTTCTCGGTGTGGAGCGATATACGAAAAATAGATGCTCAGCTTGCAATGTCTGATAACGGTGCTGAAGTCATGAATCTATCGGCACCAAAGCAGTGGCATACAACTTTTGACCTAATGGCCGGCCCTGTTACCTTTCAGAATGGGGGATTCTCGTTGGCAACAACCACGGTAGTTATTGCGAAACTACTGGGCCAGGAGAGGACAACCTCTTATTCCTGCTCCTCTTTCTTCACTTCGGGGACGGAGGTCCTACGATAGGTAATAGCAGGCACAAGCATTTGACCGAAGGGGACCAGCGCTTCTACTCTAGAATTGAGGAGCTATTTTGCAGTGAGGAGCATGGGATGTCGTGAATGGTGGGAGGTCACATCACAGAGAATTAACCTCTTTCTAAAAAAGAGAGTGATCCTATTCTTTCTATAGAGGATATAGATTTTGTCCTTATAGTTTTCATCTTTCTAAGGTGACTCAATCCATTAGGGGTGGGACTTGTGGGCATAATGCGTGCTGGAACATGGGAATTCGAGATCTCATGAACGAACGACTTTTTTTTTCGTGGACAAACTTTCCAGTTAGGCCTATGAATGGATCCTTTTGGATCTACAGGCTGGCCGTTCACATGAGCATATAGGGAATGAATCTATACTCGAGCGTTCGACTTGGCCCCTGACAAGTGTAGTGAGGAATCACTCTTGATGGGCCTAAAACTTTGCCGAGCCGACTAGCATCCCTTTCCACTGTGCATTTTCTTTATAAAGAAGATGATTATTAGATCTAATTCGCTTTCCATGGTGAATTGGTCGTTCCATACCTTCTGCCTGTCTTATGTGTGTGGAACTAGGTCTTTTTTGGTTGCAGCTTAAATGAAGTAGGTAGGGTTGGGCGAGAAAGGGTCCCCTCTTGCCTACCTAATAGTAAGCGGGCCTTCGATTCCACCGGGGTCTTATAGTCTCTGAGAGGGGGTAGAACTACCCTAAGTAAAGAAGAATAGTGCTTTTTATCAAGTAGGCGTGGAGAGCTTTTTGCGGGGAAACTTGCAAGTCAAGTTTTGGGGGAGGTGGGCGTTGACCCAACCTTATGAGTATTCGGAGTATAATAGTTTCAATGAACAGTCACTCACTTTTGACAGTTATATGATTCCAGAAGATGATCCAGAATTGGGTCAATCGCGTTTAGTAGAAGTGGACAATAGAGTAGTTGTACGAGCCAAAACTCATCTACATATGATTGTAACACCTACTGATATAAATCATAGTTGGGTTGTACCTTCCTCAGGTGTCAAATGTGATTCTATACTTGGTCACTCAAATTAGACCTCCATTTTAGTACAATGAGAAGGAGTTTACTATGGTCAGTGCAGTGAGATTCGTGGAACTAATCACGCCTCTATGTGTGTGACCAAAGACATAGGCCGACTACTGAGCCCACTCTAGCTCAGCCGCACCACTCGAGGTCGAGGTGTGAGCCACCGGAGAAGCAAGCTATTACAACGAGCAGTTGGAGCAGTAGGGAGCCGAGGAGCAAGGTAGTAGATAAGATATAAGAAGGAACTAGGCTCTTGGTAGTAGAGGAGACGGTTATGATAACAAACTTGAAACACAATGCCCGAGCGGCCGGCGGGCAAGTGGTTAGTGGCAAATAGTGCCCTAGTGGATGGCATTCCTCTCTGCGGCTAGCACTTAAGGAACCACAGGGCACTCCTTGCAGAGCAAGCAAGTGTTAGGGATGAGATACCCACACAAGGAGCTCAATTCTCATTAGGAGGTTGAACCAAGGACCTATAGAAGTTGGGGCTACCCCATCCCCATGGAAAGGCAATAATGTCCTGAGGGAGGAGTTGAGAGGCCTTATACTAGTAGTAGCATGGATCTCTTTTTCATTCTAGGTCATGCAAAGGGGGCCAGTCCAAGATCGTATACTTATTAAAAAAAAAAAGACAACAGATGCTCTCAATGGCCCCTTTCTGAGTTATTCCAGCTTCTTCATTTTCGTTAGCAGTGAATGAACAAAACCGTATCAGCGAAAAGAGAAGGACCTGCTACAGCAGAGACTACTTATCCTCTTCTTGTTTCTAGCCGTCTGTTACGAGTCTGTGAAGCCTGGAATCATCAATATGAGGGATCCCTCAAAATAGAGAAGTATGGGCAGGGCTTCCGTAAGAGCCTCCCCCTCTTCCCGGTTAATATAGATGGGAAGGGGACTAACATAACTAGCCTCGTTTTATGTACATACACCTTTGTTTCAGGGTGGAGCCGCCCTCCCTCCTACTAATCCGGCCATTTTCTAACCTTTCTTTCCTACCCGGACTTCTAATTGCAATTCCTGGCTCGGTGCTCCGCTTGGTTATGTACATGTTCTGACTCACCAATCATTATAGATGATGTGGCATGGTGATTGAGAGACGAAGAGGGGAAGCAAGTACTTCACTTCGTAGACTTGACTAGTCACTTCTTAGAAGCTTAACGAAGGCTGACCACTACATAGAGACAACTACCATGATAGTAGAGAGGCCAAATTGAAGAGCAACGTGTGAAACGCTCAAGAAAGGAGTAGATAAGGGGTTGTGCGCCCTCCGCCACTGGGACAACTTCTTTCTTCCTTTGCCAAAACCCATGGTATTCAAACACTCGATGTTCCAAGCTCTAAGAAATGAAATGAGATACCGAGCTACAACTCTTTTTCCCTTTCCCATTCCCATTCCCAGTGTATGGTACTAAATGAAATAGATGAGATATGATGAGATACCGAACTCATACTGTTACATCGACCGATACGGAAAAAATAAGAAAGAAGAAAAATGAATAAGCAATGGGGAAAGAAAGGGAAATAATTTCTTTCTTCGCAATTTTCCCTTTAAACTAACCTTCTTTCTTCGCAAGGGAGAAAAGAAAAGTAAGCTCTTACGACTGAGAACTAAAAGAGCAAGGGTTAGGCATTTCATGCAGTTTACTTCGATGCTTTATGGAAAGAAAAAAGAGATGGAGCCAATACCCTTACGATGAACTTTAGAACTTCGCCTTGGCATAAGCACACTGAAGCGCTAGTCTTCATAAAAGCATTCCCTCTAAAGTGCTGGATATCAGTCAGTTACTTTTTTCTTTTATTCCACATCAAATTTGATATTTTACTTGAAAGCAGAGACAGGAGAGCTAGCCGTCCTTCTGATAAGATAGAGTGAGCACAGGAAAAGAAAGAAGCAAAGAGCCGATTCGATAGCATCCCCTTCTTGTGGTAAGAAGGAAAGTCATTGTAGTGTAGTCGACCAATAAAGATTCTCTCTTCTCATTAGAGCTATAGAGCTTCCATCATCCCTCATTGAACTTCGGTAAAAGTACCCTACCTATCCTTTCCTTTTAGTGGAGTGGACTTCACGATCAGGGTTGGTTGAAAGTCTTGTAGTAGGCGTGGGATGGGACAGCTTCTCAATTCTCATTTCCTGGTGGGAGAAAAGTCAGCTTCGAACTAGTCTTGGGAAAAGGTATGGACATGATCTAGGCAAGATTGGTTTCAAGTCAATACCATGTAGCATAATAGCTATTCTTGTTCCTGAGCAACGAAAGTGGATCAGCTTTCGACCTTGCACATTATGCTTTGGAGGTAGGCACAGTAGGAAGATTCCTAGATTACCTTTCTTCTATTCTGGGTTGTAGTTCTTGCTAACACGAGCTCACTACATGAACGTATCCCCAACTTTAGCGTCAAACGTGATGACAAGTCCAGTCCTTTCTTCGGAGTGGCGAATGGAGTAGGCATGGGACCGATGTGACATATGCTATCCTACTACCCAACCAATGAGTCATACCTCGAATGCCCTACTACATTTATTTCTCGATGCTTTCTTCCTTTGCTACTTGGGATTATCTCCTGAGTAAGAGTCTTATAGTTTCATCACCGCCTATTGTGAGATACACAATGAAAGCATTTTTCTTTGAACCAGAATGATCAGGGTATGGAACCGAAGCACAAAGTCGATACTGTTATGGGAGATCAAATACATGTCGGCAGTCAAGCAACCGAGCTAACTCTTCTTTATTAGATACCTCACTACAAGATATTCGATAACCAGCTCCAAGATTCTCTCTTCTATACTAACTACTATTCTATAAAAGATACCACGTAGTGAACTCGAACCTCACCAAACGAGGCATACTGAGCTGGAATGAATGTATGCACCACTACTTAACCCCGCTAGCACTTTACCCCACTATGCTAACCTGCACTCTAAATATGGCTTATCACTCCATTTGACCACAATTCCCAGCCTGCACTACCCATTTTTTTTGATGTTATCTCACTCCTACGGACAACACAGGAGAAGTATTGCTTATTCTTTAACATCTGTGAGTTGCCGATCGATGCTTTATCTATGATATTACTTGATTGGGATGTTCAAAGATATTCTTGGGACTGGAAAGCGTAACCCAAAGGAAGGAAGCTCCTCAGAAGCTAGCTCCAAAGAACACACTTCAAGCTTAGTCTCACTAAAAATATCATATATAGACGTTCTTTTCTTTCTTCTTCCATCGGTCTCGCTACACCCTCTCCCCAAAGAGCTTAGCCACGAGTGGACCAGGTCATAGGAAGTGTTGCAAAGTTGGGATAGAGGAGGGCAAAGGCCTTCTTTCTATGACTTTTAGGCAGGAGAATGATGAAGTTTGCGAAGAATTCTGAAAAAACTAAATTCAATTTGATTGCTGAAAGGGATAATTTATATGCTTAACACATGCGTTCTAACAAGAAAATAATTGATTTATCGGTCGACTCCCCGGCCAAGGATTCCTTCATTCAGCATTGGTTGGTCGGGACTTCCTTTGAAAGGTATATTCTCGCACTTTTCGCACTACCTATCTGTAATCAATTTTGCTGTGAATTCTTTGCTGACACACAAGGTTGGAGGGAACTTCACTATTTTCATTTCATTTGCCAGGCTTGTGTTAAATCAAGCTTTGTAGTTGGCTGAAAGAAACTCTATTTGTATCGTAGTTGATGAATCATGGTAACTTTGTACCTAACACCGCACTTTATGGACTCATTTTTTATATGCTTAACACATGGGTGATAATGAAATCATATGAATAAGCTCTACCAAGGATTGCCAAGCATTTGGTACTTAGTTTCCTCCTCCCTTTTTAGTAACAAAATAAACTAGTAGGACCAAACTGAGAGTTAGTAGCATAAACAAAGATGGATTTGTGAATAAGAAAGAAAAGTTGCCTATATTCATAGGAATCGATGGGAGAATGGAAAATTGCTCAAGTGGGCTATTAATCATAGTGTCTACTGCAAAATAGGGAAGGGGAGTGGGAGTGGGAACGGGCACTGGTGGGATCGCCAGGTTAGGAGCCGGTTGATGCAGATTAACAAATGGTAAGGTTCCTAAGTGTCGCACTATTAAATGTATAAAATGCAAGAGAAAATGATCCTATAATTGTGAATATAGTTAGACCATAACAAAATGTTTCCATAATTCCCTTCATTCTTTTGTTGTTCTACTCCCCTCCAAAAAAAGAGAAATTGATTCTGACTAAACTTCAACTGTTGTTGATTGTTGACCAACGTAAAGCATGGGAGAAGAAAAAAGACAGCCAGCCAAGTTTCTGAGAAAATGAGGCCTTTTTTCAGTAAGCTATAGGTTAGTTCCTACTACCAAATGGTGAGCAGCTTTAATCAAGCACCTTTGGGCGCTGGCTTTTCAAAACCTATATAGCTTAATGAGAGATACTAGTGTGTTAGAATTAAGATTCCTTGCTTTCTTCTTTCTTTTCTATATGAAATTTTGATAAGAGTAACACTAGCCTGCCCTTTAGTGCACCTTCGAGAGACTATAGGGGTAACTGAAAGAGAATCGACTGCTTTACTGATAGCCCAAGCAACAACAGAGCTAACCCACAGCTCTTCCTTGGTTATTATTGTCTATGCCCAAATTCCTTTTAAAAAAACGATAAAGATGGAAACTATAAGATATTCCAGAAATCCATCAAAATCACTGGCCTCAGAGTCCATGTTGGCTTACTGAATACCAACTCGAGAACTTCATGTCGTCATAAGAGTCTCAAGATATACCCCACAACGGGAGGCTTTGCTTCAGTCACGATACAAGTGAAAGAAAGGATAAGATCTTTCTTAAAAATGGTACAATACTTGGCCTCAAAGCCTGCGCTGGCTCGCTGAACACAAGCTCTGCAATCTGATTTGAACATATCAATGCCCGTAAATAATTCTTTCTTTAGTTCACACTGTAAGTGAAAAAAGAAAAAGATATTATGAAAATATGGGCTTCTACCTGACAGAGTCCCCCATAACTAACCAACTGGTGAAAGGAAAGTTGGACCTCTTGAAGGGATAGCAGGACCTATTGAAAATATGGCAGTTATTGATGGCTCGGAAAGAAAGCTAGACTAGGTCTTCTTCCCTGAGCTTAGAAAGGAGCTGTTCGCCTCGTGGTTGTACTATTTCCTCTCCCGTGTCAGGTTTTAGAGGGTAGACACATCTTACAGGTACTAGGCAGTCATGGGTGGAAGGCATTGAAAGATAGGAGGAATAGTGATAAGCTGAAAAGACAAGGAGGAGCCCTATACCTACCACCAACCAACCTAGAGCTTAGCTTTTCGTTACCCTCAACAGCAAACTCGGACGGAGGATTAGGGTGTTTACCCTCCATCTAAAAAGGGAGACCCCGACGAACGAGTAGAAGTAACAATAGTAGCTGCGACAGTAGTAGTAGTAGTAATAGCTGTGGTAGTAGTAGTAGTAGTAGTAGTTATCGTAGTAGCAATAGCACCAGTAGTAGTAATAGCGGCAAAAGTAGTAGTAGTACTAGTAGTAGTTGTTGTTGTAGCAGCAGCAGCAATTCTCATAATAGTAGTATTAGTAGTAGTAGCAGTAGTACTAGTAGTGGTAACAGTGACATAGTGGTAGAAGTAGTAGTAGCAACCATAGCAATAGCACCAGTAGCAGCAATACTAGTAGTTGTAGTAAGAGCAATTGTATTGAAAGTTGTAGTCATAGCAATAGTAGTAGTATTAGCAGCAGTAGTTAATGTAGTAGCAGTAGTAGCAGTAGTAGTAGCTGTAGTACTAGTTGTAGTAGCAGTAGCAGTAGTAGTATGAGAAGTAGTTGGAGTAGCAGTAGCAGTTGTAGTAGTAGTTGTAGTAGCAGTAGTACCAGAAGCAATAGTTGTTGTTGTGGTACTAGAAGCTATAGAGCAGTAGTAGTAGTAGCAACATTAGTCGTAGTAGTAGTTGTAGTTGTAGGATAAGTAGTAGTAGTAGTACTACTAGTAGTAGTAGTACTAATAGTAGTAGTAGTAGTAGTAGTAGTAGCAGAAGTAGTAGTAGCAATAGTAGTAGCCGTAGCAGAAGTAGTTGTAGTACTAGTAGTTGTAGCGAAAGTAGCATTAGTAGTAGTAGTAGCAGCAGCAGTAGTTATTGTTGTAGTAGCAGTAGTAATTGTAGTAGCAGTAGCACTAGTGGTAGCTGTAGTGGTAATAGTAGTTGTAGCAGTTGGAGCGATAGTAGTTGTTGTAGTTGTTGTTATTGTAATATTAGTAGCAGTAGCAGAAGTAGCAGCAGTGATAGTACTGGTAGTAGAAGTGGCTGTTGTTGGAGTAGTAGTAGTAGAAGCAATAGTAGCAGTAGTTGTAGTTATGGTGGTAAAAGTAGTAGTAGTAGTACTAGTAGTAGTTCTAGCAATAGTAGTAAGGGCAGCAGTAGTAGCAGTACTGACAGTATAAGTAGCTGTCATTGTAATTGTTGTAATTGTGGTAGGAAAAGTAGTAGTAGCAGCTGTAGTAGTTGTTATAGTAGTAGTAGTAGTAGTAGTAGTTGCAGTAGTAATTGTAGTAGGAATAGTGGTAGTAGTAGTAGTAGTAATAGTAGTAGTAGTAGTAGTAGTAGTAGTAGTAGCAGTAGCAGCAGCAGCAGCAGCAGTACCAATAGTAGTAGTCGCAGTAGTAGTAGTGGTAGTAATAGTAGTAGTAGTCGTAGTAACAGAAAGAGTAGTAGTAGTTGTAGTAATAGTAGTATTAGTAATAGTAGTAGTAGGAGTAGCAGTAGTATCAATAGTAGTAGTAGTAGAATTGATAGTAGCACTAGCAGTAGTAGTAGAAATATTAGTAGGTATAGTAGTAGTAGCGTTAGTAGTAGTAGTAGTAGTAGTTGCAGCAGTAGCAGCAGCAATATTAGTAGGTCTAGTAGTAATAGCGTTAGTAGTAGTAGTAGTTGCAACAGTAGCAGTAGCAATCGCAGTAGTAATAGTAGTAGCAATAGTTGTAGTAGAAATAGTTGTTGTAGCAATAGCAGTAGTAGTAGTGGTAGCAGTAGTGGCAACAGTAGCAGCAGTAGCAGTAGCAATAGTAGTAGATATGGTATTTGTAGCATTAGTAGTAGTAATAGCATGAGTGGTAGTAGTAGTTGCAGTAGGAGTAGTAGTAGTTTTAGTGGTAGTTGTACAAGGAGTTGTTGTAGTTGTTGTAGTAGTGATAGTAGCCATAATAGTAGTAGCAGTAGGGCAGCAGTAGAAGCAGTAGTAGTTATAGTACTAGTAGAAGTAGTACTAGTAGCAGTAGAGCTGTGGTAGCAGTAGCGGTGGTCACAGTAGGAGCAGTTGTAGCAGTAGCAGTAGTTGTTGTAGTAGCAGTTGCAGTAGTAGTAGTAGTAAGAGAAGTAATAGTAGCAGTAGTAGTACCAGGAGTAGTAGTAGTAGTAATAGTAGTAATATTGTGGCAGTTTTGTTGATGCTCCTGCAATAGTTGAAGTAGTTGTTGTAGTTGTCATAGTAGTAGTAGTGTTGTTGTAGCAGTTGTAGTTGTAGTAGTAGTTATAGTAGTAGTAGCAGTAGTTGCAGTAGTACTAGTAGTTGTTGTTGTTGTAGAAGCAGAAGCAATAGTAGCAGTAGTTTTCATTGTAGGTTTAGTAGCAGTGGTAATAGCAATAATTGTAGTAGTAGTAGAAGTAGTAGTAGTAGTCATCGTTCTTGTACTAGTTGTGTTGGTAGTAGCCGCAGCAGTTGCCACAGTAGTGATAGTAGCAACAGTAGTTGGAATAGTAGCAATTGTAGTAGTGGTAGTAGTTATAGTAACCGTTGTCGGAGTAGTCTTAGTAGTAGCAATAGTAGCGATACTACCAATTGTAGTAGTAGTAACAGTAGTAGTGGTATTATTTGTACTAGTAGTATCTGTACTCATAGTACTAGAAGTAATAGTAGTAGTTGGGAAAGTTGAGTAGTAGTTGTAGCTGTAGTAGTGATTGTAGTAGTAGTAGTAGTAGTGGAAGTAGTAGTCGTTATAATAGTAGCAACACTAGTAGTAGTAGGAGAAATAGAGTAGTAGCAGTAGCAATAGTCATAGTAGCAGTACTTGTATTAGTAGTAGTGGTGGTTCTAGCAGAAGTAGTAGTAACAGTAGTAGTAGTAGTAGCAGAAAGAGAAGTAGTAGTAGTAGTAATAGTAGTAGTAGTTGTAGTAGTAGTAGTAATAGTAGTTGTTGTTGCAGAAGAAGTAGTAGCAGCAGTAATGTAGTAGCAGTAATAGTACTAGTACTATTTGTAGTAGTAGCAGTAGTAGTTGTTGTTGCAATTGTAGTAGTAGTAGTAGTAGCAGTAGTAATAGCAGGCGAAGTAGTAGAAGTAGTAGCAAAAGTAGTAGCAGTAGTAGTTGTTGTTGTGATTGTAATAGCAGTAGTGGTAGCAGTAGTAGAAGTGGTAGTAATAGCAACAGTTGTAGCAGTGGCGGCAAAGTAAGCAATAGCAGCAGTTGTAGTAGTAGCGGTAGTAGTAGTAGCAGAATTATTGTCAGGTGTAGTAGAAGTAGCAGCAGCGGCGGCAATAGAAGTAGCAGAAGAAGTAGTTGTAGCAGTAGTAGTAGTAACAGTGGTAGTAGTAGTAGTAGAAGTTATAGGAGTAGTCGTAGTAGTAGCAACAATAGCATTAGTAGTAGTAGTTGTAGTAACAGTAGTTGTTGTTGTTGTTGTTGTAGTAGTAGTAGGAATAGTAGCGGTAGTAGGAATTGTATTAGTAGTAGTAGTAGTAGGAGTTGTAGTAGGAGTAATCGTAGGAGTAGTAGTGGTGGTAGGGGTAGGAACTTTAGCTGTAGTAGCTGGAGTTGTAATAGTAGTAGCTGTAGTAGTATTAGCAGCAGTAGTAGTAGTCGTACTAGTATTAGAACTATTTGCAGTAGTATTAGTAGTAGTAGTAGTAATATAAGCAATAGTAGTAGTAGTAGAAGTAGTTGCAGTAGTACCAGTAGTAATCGAAGCAAAACAAGTAGTAGTAGTTGTTGTTGTAGTAGCAAAAGTAGTAGTGGGAGAACTAGTTGGAGTAGTAGCAGTGGTAGCAGCAATAGTACTTGTACTAGTAGTAGTAGTAGCAGTAGTACTGGTAGTAGCTGTAGTAGCAACAGTAGTTGCAGTAGTGGTAGTGGTAGTAGCAGCAGTAGCAGAAGTAGTAGTGATAATAGTAGTAGTAATATTAGAAGTAGTAGTAGTAGTATTATTAGTAGTAATAGTAGTACTTCGAGTAGCAGCATCAGTAGCAGTAGTACCATGAGTAATAGCAGTAGTAGTCGTAGTAGCAGAAGTAGCAATAAAAATAGTAAGAGATGTAGTTGAAGCAATAGTAGTGTTGGTAGTAGTAGAAACAGATGTAGTAGTAGTTGTAGGACTAATAGTTTTAGGAGTAGTAGTTGTTGTTGTAGCAGTAATAGTTATAGTAGTAGTAGTAGTTACAATAGCAGTAGTAGATGTAATAGTAGTTGTACCCGTAGAAGTTCTAGGAGTAGTAGTAGTAGTAGTAGTAGTAGTAATAACATGAGTAGTAGTAGTATTAGTAGTATTGGTAGTAGTAGTTGTTGTAGTAGCAACAACTGCAGCAGTAGCAGTAGTAGTAGTAGTAATAGTTGCAAAAGTAGTACTAGTATAGTAGTGGTGCTAGCGGTAGTAGTTGTAGCAGCAGTAGTAATAGTAGTAGAAGCAGTAGTAGTACTAGTGGTAGTAGTTATGGTAG
>RXID01022149.1:6709-39072 GCA_005019695.1 Trichopus zeylanicus subsp. travancoricus | reverse complement strand
CACTAGTAGTAGCACCAGAAGTAGTAGCAGCTATTGTATTAGTAGGAGAAGTAGTAATAGCTGCAGTCGAAGTTGTGCTTGTAGTAGCAGTAGTAGCGGTAGTTCTAGTTGCAGTAGTAGTAGTAGTTGTAGTAGTAGTAGAAGGAGTAGTCAAAGTTATTGTACTAGTAATAGTAGAAGCTACAGTACTAGTTATTGTAGGCCTAGTATCGATAGCAGTAGTATTAGTCATTGTTGTCGTAGCAGACGTAGCAGTAGTAGTAGCAGTAGTAGTAGCAGAAGTTGTAGTGATGATAGTAATAATAGCAGTAGCAGTCCTAGTAGTAATAGTAGTACTAGTAGTAATGGTAGTAGCAGTAGTATTAGTAGAACTAGTTATAATAGTAGTGGCATAAATAGCTGTAGTGACAGTAGTAGTAGCAATTGTTACAGTAGTAGTAGTAGTAGTAGTAGTAGTATTAGTGTAGTTGTGGTAGTAGTAGTAGTATTAGTGTAGTAGTAGTGATAGTAGCTATAGTATTAGTAGTAGTTGGTGAGGTAGTAGTTGTAGCGGTAGTGGTGGTTGTGGTATAAGCAGCAGTAGTAGTAGTGGTAGTAGCTGTATTAGTTGTAGTAGTGGTAGCGGTAGTAGTTGGTACGGTAGTAATGGTAGTAGTCGCAATAGTAGTAGTAGGAGGAGAGGTAGAAGAAGTAGTAGTAGTAGTTATTGTAGTAGTAGAAGTAGTAGTAGTACCATTAGAACTCGATGTAGCAGCAATAGCCGCAATAGAAGTAGTTGTTGTTGTAGTAATGGCAGCAGTTGCAGTAGCAGTAGTACTAGCAATAGTTGTAGTTGCGAAAGTAGTAGTAGTAGTAGTCGTGTAGTAGTTCTAGTCGTAGTAGTAGGAATAATTGTATTAGTGGTAGTAGTAGTGTTAGGAGTAGTAGTAGTAGTAGTAGAAGGAGTAGTAGTAGTAGTAGCAGTAGTAGTGGTGGTAATAGCAGTAGTAGTAGTAGCAGAATTAGCAACAGTAACGGTAGTAGCCGTAGTAGTAGTTGTAGCAATAGTAATCGGAGTATTAGTAGTAGCAATGGAGGTTGTAGTAGTAGAAGCAGTAGGGGTCGTAGTTGTTGTAGCAGAAACAATAGTGGTATTGGTAGCAATAGTAGTGTTTGTAGGAGCAGTAGTAGAAGTAGCTGTAGTTGGTGCAGTATTTCTAGCAGTAGTAGTAGGAGTACCATTTGCAATAATAGTTGAAAAAATAGTTGTTGTAGCTGTAGTAGAAGTAGCAGCAGCTATAGTATTAGTATGAGAAGTAGTAATAGCAATAGTAGTAGTTTTACGAGTAGTAGTAGTAGTAGTCGTAGCTGTAGTTGTAGTAGTAGCAGTAGGAGCTGTAGTAGCAGAAGTAGTAGTCATAGTAGTAGTACTAGTAATAGCAGAAGCAGTAGTGGCCTAAGTTGTAGGTCTAGTATGGGTAGTAGTACTAGCCGCAATAGTAGTAGTAGTAGTAGCAATAGTAGTGGCAAAAGCAGCAATAGTAGCAATAGTATCCGCAATTATTACATTAGTAGTTGTAGTACTAGTGTAGTTGTTGCAGTAGTAGTAGTAGTAGTGTAGCAGTAGAAGTAGTAGCTATAGTAGTAGAAGTAGTAGTTGGTGAGGTAGTAGTTGTAGCAATAGTGGTAGTAGTCATAGTTGTAGTATTTGTTGTAGTAGTGGTAGCGGTAGTAGCAGGTAGTATAGTAGTGGTAGTAGTAGCAATAGTAGTATTAGTAAGAGAGCTAGACGAAGTAGCCATAGTAGTTGTTGTAGTACTAGTAGAACTTGATGTAGCAGCAGTAGTCGCAATAGTAGTAGTCGTTGTTGTTGTATTGGCAGTAGTAGCAGTAGTAGTAGTACAAGCAGTAGTTGTAGTTACAGAAGTAGTAGCAATAGTAGTGTAGTAGTACTAGTAGTAGCAATTAGATATGTTGTATTAGTAGTAGTAGTAGTGATAGGAGGAGGAGTAGTAGTAGTAGTATTAGTGGTAGTAATAATAGTAGTAGTAGTAGTAGCAGCAGTAGCCACCGTAGCAGCAGTAGTAGTTGTTGTTGTTGTAGCAATAGTAATAGGAGTATCAGTAGTAGCAGTGGAGGTTGTAGTAGTAGTAGCAGTAGGAGTAGTAGTTGTTGTAGCAGAAGTAGTAGTAGTAACTGTTGCACATATACTGGTAGTAGGAGCAATAGTGGAAGTAACAGTTGTTCGTGCAATATTTCTGGCAGTAGTAGTAGGAGTACGATTTGCAGTAGTAGTTGGAAAGATAGTACTTGCAGCAGTAGGAGGACGAGTAGCATTAGAAAAAATAATAGTAGTAGCAGTTGTAGCTGGAGTTGTAGTAGTCCTAGTAGCAATTGCAAAGGTTCAAATAGTTGAAGTTGTAGTAGTTGTACTAGAAGCAATAGTATTAGTAGTAGGAGAAGTAGTTGTCGCAGCAGCAACAGTTCTAGCAGAAGTAGTACTTGTTGTAGTAGCAGTTGTAGTAGTCATAGTAATTGTAGTACCAGTAACATTAGTTATTAGCACAGTAGTAGTAGTCGTAGTAGTAGCAGAAATAATAGCAGCAGCAGCAGCAGCAGCTGTAGTAGTTAGATGTAGCAGCAGTAGCCGCAATAGTAGTAGAAGTAGTTGTAGTTGTGGAAGTAGTAGCAGTAGTCGTGTAGTAGTACTAGTAGTAGTAGTCAGAGATGTTGTATTAGTAGTAGTAGTGGTAGTGATAGGAGGAGGAGTAGTAGTAGTAGAAGGTGTAGTAGTAGTAGTAGTAGTAGTAGTGGTAGTAGTAATAGTGGTAGTAGTAGTAGTAGCAACAGTAGCAACAGTAGCAGTAGTAGGAGTAGTAGTAGTTGTAGCAATAGTAATAGGAGTATTAGTAGTAGCAGTGGAGGTTGTAGCAGTAGTAGCAGTAGGAGTAGTAGTAGTTGTAGCAATAGTAATAGGAGTATTAGTAGTAGCAGTGGAGGTTGTAGCAGTAGTAGCAGTAGGAGTAGTAGTTGTTGTCGCAGAAGTAGTAGTAGTAATGGTCGCACATATAGTGGTAGTAGGGGCAATAGTGGAAGTAACAGTTGTTGGTGCAATATTTCTTGTAGTAGTAGTAGGAGTACGATTTGTAGTAGTAGTTGAAAAGGTAGTACTTGCAGCAGTAGGCGGACGAGTAGCAGTAGAAAAAATAATAGTAGTAGCAATTGTAGCTGGAGTTGTAGTAGTCCTAGTAGCAGTTGCAAAAGTTCAAATAGTAGAAGTTGTAGTAGTTGTAGTAGAAGCAATAGCATTAGTAGTAGGAGAAGTAGTTGTCGCAGCAGCAACAGTTCTAGCAGTAGTAGTACTTGTTGTAGTAGCAGTTGTAGTAGTCGTAGTAATTGTAGTACCAGTAACATTAGTTATTGGCATAGTAGCAGAAGTCATAGTAGTAGCAGAAGTAATAGCAGCAGCAGTAGCAGTAGCTGTAGTAGTTGTAGTAGTAGTAGCAGCAGCAGAAGTATTAGTAGGAGAAGTATGGGTAGTAGCGGTAATAGTCATAACAGTAGTAGTAGTGGTGGTGGTGGTAGTAGTAGTAATTGTTGTTGTTGTTGTTGTTGTTGTAGTAGTAGTAGTAGTAGTAGTAGTAGTAGTAGTAATAGAAATAGTAGTAGTTGTTGTACAAATAGTAGTAGTAGTAGTAGTAACAGCAACAACAGTAGTAGAAGTGGTAGTAGTAATAGTAGTTGTAGTAGTAGTAGCAGTAGTGGTAGTAGTTGCTGTAGCAGCCGCAGCAGCAGTAGTAGTGGTAGTAGTAGTAGTTGTTGTTGTAGTAGTAATATTAGTAGTAGTCGCAGTGATAGCAGTAGCCACAGTAGCATTTCAAATATTAGTTATCATAGTAGTTGTAGTAGCAATAGGTGCAATTGTTGTAGTAGTAGCAATAGTTGAAGTAGTAGTAGTAGTTTTGTAGTTTGGGTAGTGGTAGTAGTTGTTGTAGCAGTCATGCTGGTAGCAGTGGTAGTAGCAGTAGTTGTAGTAGTAGAATATGTAGCAGTGGCATTAGTAGTAGTTCTAGTAGCAGAAGCAGTTGTAGTAGTAGTAGGAGTAGTAGTATTAGGAGTAGTTGTAGTAGTAGTAGTAGCAAAAGTAGTAGTTGCAATAGCAGTAGTAGTAGTAGTAGTGCTAAAAGGAGTTGTGGCACAAGCTGTAGCTGTAGTAGAAGTAGTAGTAGTAGTAGATGTAGCGGCAGCAAAAATTGTAGTTGTTGTTGTAGTAGAAGTAATAGTAGGCATAGTAGAAGTAGACGTAGTTGTAGTTGCAGTAGTAGCAGTAGTAGCATTAGTAATAGTACCAACAGTAGTAGCAGCTGTATTATTAGTAGGAGAAGTAATAATAGCTACAGTCGTAGTTGTACGAGTAATAGCAGTAGTAGCGGTAGCTGTAGTTGCAGCAGTAGTAGTAGTTGTAGTAGCAAAGGTTGTAGTCGTAGTAGTAGTATTAGTAATAGTAGAAGCAGTAGTAGAAGTGGTTGCAGGCCTAGTATTGGTGGCAGTGGTAGCCGTAGTGGCTATAGTAGTAATCGTTGTTGTCATAGCAGAAGTAGCAGTAGTATAGTAGTAGTAGTAGAAGTAGTAGTAATAATAGTAATAATATTAGTAACAATCCAAGTAGTAGCAGTAGTACTAGCAGCAGTAGAGTAGCATTAGTATTAGTAGTACTAGCTACAATACGAGTACTAGCAGAAGCAACAGTAGTGGCAGAAGCAACAATCGTAGCTGTAGTAGCGGCAATTGTTACAGTAGTAGTAGTAGTGGTAGTATTAGTGTAGTTGTAGCAATAGTAATAGTATTAGTGTAGTAGTAGAAGTAGTAGCTGTAGTAGTAGAAGTAGGAGTTGGTGAGGTAGTAGTTGTAGCAGTAACTTTAATATTGTAGAAGCAGCTATAGTAGTAGTGGTAGTAGTAGTATTAGTAGTAGTAGCGGCCATAGTAGCAGTAGTAGTGCCAGCCGTAGTAATAGGAGAAGTAGTATTAGCTGTAGCAGTCATAACAGAAGTAGCAGTAGTTGTAGCAGTTGCAATAGTAGCAGAAGTAGAAGCAGCAACAACTACATCAGAAGTAGTAATAGCTGTAGCAATAGCTCTAGCAGTAGTTTTTGTCAGAGAAGTAGTAGTAGTTGTAGTAGTTGTTGCAAAAGTAGGTGTAGCAGCAATAGTAGTTTTTGTAATAGTAGTAGTAGTAGTATTAGTGTAGTTGTAGCAGTAGTAGCAGTATTAGTGTAGTAGTAGAACTAGTAGTTGTAGTAGTAGAAGTAGTAGCAGTGGTAGAAGTAGTATTGGTTGTAGTAGTGGTAGCCGTAGTAGCAGGTACAGTAGTAGCAGTAGTAGTTGGAGAAGTAGAAGAAGTAGCCGTAGTAGTTGTTGTAGTAGTAGAAGTAGTTGTAGTACCAGTAGAACTAGATGTAGTAGCAGTAGCAGCAATAGCAATTGTGGTTGTTGTAGTATTGGCATTGGTAGCAGTAGCAGTAGTACAAGCAGTAGTTGTAGTTGTGGTAGTAGTAGTTGTAGTAGTAGTACTCAGAGATGTTGTATTGGTAGCAGTAGTAGTGATAGGAGTAGTATTAGTAGTAGAAGGTGTAGTAGTAGGAGTAGTAGTAGTGGTAGTAAAAGTAGTAGTAGTAGTAGTAGCAGCAATAGCAATAGTAGCAGTAGTAGCAGTAGTAGTGGTTGTAGCAATAGTAATTGGAGTATTAGTAATAGTAGTGGAGGTTGTAGGAGTAGTAGTTGTTGTAGCAGAAGTAGTAGTAGTAATGGTCGCACATATCGTAGTAGTTGGGGCAATAGTAGAAGTAACGGTTGTTGGTGCAGTATTTCTACCAGTAGTAGTAAGAGCACGATTTGCAGCAGTAGTTGAAAAAAAAGTACTTGCAGTAGTAGGAGGACAAGCATCATTAGAAAAAATAATAGTAGTAGCAGGAGTTGTAGTAGTACTAGTAGCAGTAGCAGAAGTAGAAATAGTAGAAGTAGTAGTAGTTGTAGCAGAAGCAATAGTATTAGTAGCAGTAGGAGCAGTAGTTGTCACACCAGCAGCATTAGTAGCAGTAGTAGTGCTTGTTATAGTAGCAGTTGTAGTAGTGGTAGTAGTAGTAATACCAATAATAGTAGTTATTGTAGTAGTAGTAGTAGTCGTAGCAGTAGTAGAAGTAACAGCAGCAACAGTTGTTGTAATTGTAGTCACAGCAGCAGAAGTAGTAGTAATAGTAGGGGTAGTAGCAATAATAGTCATAGCGGTAGTAGTAGTGGTAGTAGTAGTAGTAGCAGTAGTAGTAGTAGTAGTTGTTGTTGTAGTAATATTAGTAATAACAATAGTAGTTGTTGTTGTACTAATAGTAGTAGTATTAGTAGCAGCAGCAGCAGTAGTAGTAGAAGTGGCTGTATTAATAGTAGTTGTAGTAGTAGTAGTGGTAGTAGCTGCTGCAGCAGCCGTAAGAGTAATAATAGTGTAGTAGTAGTTGTAGTAGTTGTAGTAGTAATAGTAGTAGTAGTCACAGTGATAGCTGTAGCCGCAGTAGCATTTCCAATATTAGTTATCATAGTAGCAGTGGTAGTTTTAGTAGTTGTTGTAGCAATAGCAGCAATAGGAGCAATTATAATAGTAGTAGTTTTAGTAGTTAGGGTAGTAGTAGTTGTTGTTGTAGCAGTCATAGTAGTAGATGTAGTCACAGTCGTGCTGGTAGCAGTGGTAGTAATAGTTGTTGTTGTTGTAGTAGAAGATATAGCAGTGGCATTAGTAGTAGTTCTAGTTGTAGAAGCAGTAGTAGTAAGAGTAGTAGTAATAGTAGTATTAGCAGTAGTTCTAGTAGTAGTAGTAGCAAAAGCAGTGATTGCGAAAGTAGTAGTAGTAGTAGTAGTAATAGCAATAATAGTAATAGGAGTAGTAGTACAAGTTTTAGTAGTTGTAGTGGTAGTAGAAGTAGTAGTAGCAGTAGATGTAGCAGCAGCAACAACTGTAGTTGTTGTTGTAGTAGCGGTAATAGTAGGAGTACTAGTAGTAAAAGTAGTTGTAGTTGCAGTAGTAGTAGTAGTAGCATTAGTAGTAGTACCAGAAGTAGTAGCAGCTATAATTTTAGTAGGCGAAGTAATAATAGCTGCAGTCGTACTTGTACGAGTAATAGCAATAGTAGTGGTAGCTGTAGTTGCAGTAGTAGTAGCAGCAGCAGCTGTAGTAGCAGAAGTAGTAGTCATAGTTGTAGTACTAGTAGTTGTAGAAGCAGTAGTAGCAGTAGTTGCAGGCCTAGTATTGGTGGCAGTGGTAGCCGTAGTGGCTATAGTAGTAATCGTTGTTGTCATAGCAGAAGTAGCAGTAGTATAGTAGTAATAGTAGAAGTAGTAGTAATAATAGTAATAATATTAGTAACAATCCAAGTAGTAGCAGTAGTACTAGCAGCAGTAGAGTAGCATTAGTATTAGTAGTACTAGCTACAATACCAGTACTAGCAGAAGCAGTGGTAGTAATAGTAGTTGTTGTGGTCGTAGAGGAAGTAGCAGTAGTAGTTGTGGTAGTAGTAGAAGTCGTAGTAATCATAGTAATAATATTAGTAGTAGTCCTAGTAGTAGCAGTAGTACTAGCATCAGTAGAGTAGCAGTAGTATTAGTAGCACTAGCTAGAATAGTAGTGGTTGCAGTAGCAATAGTAGTGGCAGAAGCAGCAGCAGTAGCAGTAGTAGCGGTAATTGTTACAGTAGTAGTAGTAGTAGTAGTATTAGTGTAGTAGTAGATATAGTAGCGGTAGTAGTAGAAGTAGTAGTTGGTGTGGTAGTAGTTGTAGCAGTAGCGG
Source organism: Trichopus zeylanicus subsp. travancoricus (assembly GCA_005019695.1). Lineage (NCBI taxonomy): Eukaryota > Viridiplantae > Streptophyta > Magnoliopsida > Dioscoreales > Dioscoreaceae > Trichopus > Trichopus zeylanicus. Next base: position 31,261 of record RXID01022149.1, on the reverse strand, counting down.
TAGTAGTCGTAGAAATAGCTGTAGTAGTAGTGGTAGTAGTAGTATTAGCAGTAGTGGCTGCCGTAGTAGCAGTAGTAGTGCCAGCAGGAGTAATAGAGAGGTAGTATTAGCTGTAGTAGTCATAGCAAAAGTAGCAGTAGTAGAAGCAACAACAACCGTAGCAGAAGCAGTAATAGCTGTAGCAGTAGCTCTAGCAATAGTTTTTGTAAGAGTAGTTGTAGTAGTAATAATAGTTGCAGAAGTAGTAGTAGTAATAGAAGTAGTTTTAATAATAGTAGTAGAACAAGTAGTTGCCATAATAGCCGTACTAGTAGTAGAAGTAGTAGCAGTAGTAGTGTAAAAAGTTATTTTAATTGCTACAATACTTGCCGCAGTTGTAGTAGGAGTAGCAGTAGCAGCAGTAGTAATGGTAATAGTAGTAGGAGTACTAGTAGCAGTAGTAGCAGTAATAGTCGTAGGAGTAGCAATTGTAGTACTAATAGTAGGAGCAGTGGAATTAGTTGTAGTAGCGGTTGCAGCAAAAGCTTTAGGAGGAGGAGTAGTAGTAGTAGTAGGACCAATGGTAGTAGGTGTAGGGGAAGAAGTAGTACAAGCAGTGGCAGTAGTAGAAGTTGCAGTGGTAGTGGTAGTTGCAGTAGAAGTAATAGCAGGACTAGTAGTTGCAGTAGTAGTAGTTGGAGTAGTAGTTGTTGTTGTTGTAGTAGTGGTAGTCATAATAGAGGGAGCAATACCAGTAATAGTAGCAGCAGTTGTAGGAGAAGTAGTTGTACTAGTCGTAGTAGTTTTAGTAGGAGTAGAATATGTTGTAGTAGTAGTTGTAATTGTAGTAGGTGTAGTAGCTGTAGTAGTAGTTGTACTAGTTGTAGTTATACTAAAAGTAGTCATTGCAGCAGCTACAACAGTAGTACTAAGACCAGTAATGGTCGTAGTAGAAGTAGTCATTGTACGAGTAGCAGTAGAAGTAGTAGCAGCAGCTGCAGCAATAGCCGTAGTCGAAGTTGTAGTAGCAACTACAATAATAGCAGGATTAGGAGTAGCTATAGTAGGAGTAGGAGTAGTAGTAGTAGTAGCAAGAGTAGGAATAGGTATACAAGTAGTAATAATAGTAGTAGTAGAAGTGATAGTAGAAGCAATAGGAGTAGGAGAAGTGGTAGTAGTGGTAGGTGTGGGAATAATAGTAGTAGTAGCCCAAGTAGTAGGAGTAGGACTAGTAATTCTGTTGTTGCTGCTACTACTACTACTATTGCTAGTACTACTGCTACTACAACCATTGCTACTGCTTGTACTATTACTGCTGCTACTACTACTTCCACTACTACTACGATTGCTATTATTATGGCTACTACAGTTACAACTTCCACTATTACTACTATTGCTATTATTACGGCTACTACAGTTTCTACTTCTACTACTACTGCTACTACTGCTACTACTTCCACGGCCACAGCTACTTTTGCTGCTACTACTACTGCAAAAATTGCTACTGCTGCTACTGCACTACTATTACTTATACAATTACTACTGCTACTACTGCTTATACAGCTACTGCTACTACTACTACTGCTACCACAAATTCTACTATTTCTACAATTGCTAATACTAGTGATACTCTAACAGATACTACTACTACTACTAGTACTCCTGCAACAACAACAACAACTACTACTACTCCATCTCCTCCTACTATTATTGTTGTTACTATAACTACAACAACTACTACTGCTACTACTACTGTGACTACTACTACTACCCCTACTACGACAACAACTACAACTGCTACTACTAGTACTCTAACTACTGCTATTGCTACTACTGCTTCAACTGTAGCTGCTATTACTACAATTATTACTGTTGCTGCTACGACTGCTACTGCTACTACCAGTGCTACAGCTATTCTTCTTGCCAATACAACTGTTAATAGTACAACTTTTACTACTACTACTACTGCTACTCCTACTAATACTATAGCTACTACTACTGTTACCACTGCTGCTACCGTTGCTACTTCTACAACTTTCCTACTACTACTACTATTTCTACTACTAGTAGTACTACTATAACTACTGCAATTAATACTACTACTACTACTACTCAAAATGCTACTACAACTAAAACTACTTCTACAATAGAATTACTAATAGAATTACTACTACTACTACTACTACGACTACTACAACTTTTGCTACTACTGTTGGTACTACTGCTGCTACTACTACAAATACTACTACTACTACTCCAACTCCTACTACTTCTACTACTACTACTAGTACTACTACTACTACAACAACTAATTTTGCTGTTATTACTACTACTCCTTCTCCTCCTCCTCCTCCTACTCCTATTACCACTACTACTGCTACTACGACTACTATTACTACCATTACTACTACTACTACCACCACTATACTACTATTATTTCTTCTTCTTCTTCTACTACTACTACTACAACTGCTACTACAGCTACCACTACTAATATGGCTACTGCTGCTACTACGGCTACTGCTACAACTACTCCTATTTCTATAACTAATATTGCTATTACTGCTACCACCACTACTACTGCTACTTTGACTACTACTACTTCTACGACTAGTAATCCTACTACTGTGGATACTACTACAACTGCTACTGCTACAACTTCTACTCCAACAACTACAACCACCGCTGCCACTACTGCTACTACTACTACTACTACTACTATCCCAACTATTTCTGCTACTACTGCTACTAGTAATACTACTGCTACTCCTACTGCTGCTGCTCTTGCTGCTGTTACTACTAATATGGCTATTACTACTGCTACTACTGAGATCACAACTATTACTACAACTGAGACTGCTACTACTGCAACTACTACTATGACTGCTGCTGTTGCAATTGCAGCTACTGCTACTGATACCACTACTCCTTCTACTTCTCCTACAACTACTACTACTACAACTAGTGCTACTACTACTTCTTCTATGACTACTACTGCTATTGCTACTACTACTACTACTATAGCCACTACTACTGCTGCTGCTGCTATGACTATTGTGACTACTACTACTACTATTACTATTGCTACTACTGCTACTACTACTACTACTACTACTACAACAACTAGTGCTATTGCTAATACTACTCTTGGTACTTCTACGACTACTACAACTTCAACTACTACTACTACTGCTACTCCTTCTACAGCAGCTACTACTCCTATAACTACAACTGCTATAGTAAAAACTAGTGCTACTGCTGCTACTTTTTGTACTACTACTACTTCTACTACTGCTACTACCAGTACTACTAGAAATACTATTACTACCACCACGACTACTACTACTACTACTACTACTATTATGGCTAGTAATACTATTACTACTACTCCAAGTAATACTACTACAACTGCTGTTGCTGCAGCTGCTTCTAGTACTACTACTACTACTGTTATTGTTGTTGTTGTTGCTACCACAACTACTACTACTACGAGTCCTCCTCCTCCAACTACTACTGCTACAGCTTTTGCTTCTACTACATTACTACTGCTACTACTACTAGTACTACTACTACTGCTACTTCTCCTAACACAACTATTACAACAACTGCTTCTACTACTACTATTGCAACTGTTACTACTAGTATTACAACTAATGCAGCTACTAATGCTTCTACTACTACTATTACTACTACAACGACTGCTACTACCACTACTATTACAACTACTGCTGCTACTAGTTCTACTACAATAGCAACTACTACTTCTACAATAACAACAACTACTACTACTACTTCTACTACTACAACTGCTGCTACTACTACTACTACAACTGTTGCTACTACTACTACTAGTACTACTACTACTACTACTACTTCTACAACAGCTACTGCTGCTACTATAGCTACTACTAGTGCTACTACTACTTCTATTACTGCAGCAACTACTACTACTTTTACTAATACTTCAGTGACTGCTACTACTACTAACACTGCAACTACTACTACTACAACAACTTCTTTTGGTACTACTAGTACTCCTCCTCCTAATACTACTACTGCTACTATGACAACTACTAATAATACTACTACTACTACTACTATTGCTACTGCTACTGCTACAATAGTTGCAACTACAACTACTATTACTACAACTACTGCTACTACTATTACTACTACTGCAACTACTGCTACTACTGCTACTGCAACTTCTCCTCCAAGTACTACTACGACTACTAATATTGCTACTATTACTACTACTACTACTACTACTACAACTGCTACTACATCCTCTAGCCCTACTTCTACAACTGCTACTACTACTGCTACAACTACCAATATAATTACCACTACTACTATAGCTGCTACAATGACTACCGCTACTGCTACTACTACTTCTACTTCCACTACTACTGCGACTACTTTGACTACTACTTCTACTGCCGAACTGCTACTACTACACCTCCTTCAACTAACACAACAACACAACTACTACTGTGGTTGCTACCACTATAGCAACTACTACTACTGCAACCAATGCTGCTTCTACTACTATCAATACTACTACTATTGTTACTACAACTATTACTTCTACTACCACTACTGTGACTACTACTACTACTACTCCTACTACTATACTTGCTACAACTCCTGCTTGTATTACTACTACAACAACTACTAATCCTGCTGTTGTGGCTACTGCCACTATAGCAACTACTTCTACTACAACTACTTATTTCCTACTACTAATACTACAACTACTACTATTACTATTAGGACTACTGTTACTACTACTCCTCCTACTACTACTCCTCCTCCTCCTACTACTACTACTACTTCTACTACTACTACTTGTGCAACTACTACTACTACCACTCAACTACTACTACAGCTACTACTACTTCTACTACTGCCACTCCTACTACAACAACCACTATTCCTACTACAATATCTGTTACCACTACTACTATAATAACTGCTACTGCTATAACTAGTACTACTACTACTACTCCTCCTCATACTGCTCCAGCTACTACTACTATACCAAATACTTCTACTACAACAACTCCTATTCTTGCTACTAATTTTACCACTGCTACTATTACTACTACTACAACTACTACTACTACTACTACTACAACTACTACTACTATTACTGCTGCTACTATTACTACTACTACTCCTCCTCCTTTTACTACTACTACTATGACTACTACTATTTCGGCAACTGCAACTATCGCTACTACTAACAGGATTACTGCTACTGCTACTACTACTACTATGACTACTGCTACTGCTGCTGCTACTACTACTACTACAACTACTACAACCAGAACTACTACAATTGCCACTACTACTTCTACTACTACTGCGGCTGCTACTGCTACTACTATTAGCACTACTACTACTCCAGCTACTGCTACTACTAGTACAACTACTCTTTCTACTACCACTGCTACTACTACTACTAGTACCCCTACTGCTACTATAGTTACCCTATTAATACTACTACTACAATTGCTACCGCTACTACTTCTCCTACTGCTACTACTACTAATACAACTACCACTATGACTACTACTACTACAACTACTATTACCACCACTACTGCGACTCCTCCCACAATAATTACAACTACCAATACTACTAGTACTGCTGCTTCTACTAATAATACTACTACTACTACTACTATTACAATAACTACTACAGCTATTACTCCTGTTACTACTGCTACTACTTCTATTGCTACTCCTACTACTCCTCCTACTACTACTACTACTGCTAATGCTATTACTACTACTACTTGTACTGCTACTTATGCCACTAGTACTATGACCACTACGACTATTATAATAACTACTGCTAACACTGCTACTTCTACTACTTTTATAACAACTACTGGTACTACTACAACAACAACAACTACTACGGTCAAAACTAACACTGCTACTGCTGCCACTGAGACTTCATCTCCTACTATTACAACAACTACAACTATGACTATAACTTCTCCTACTACAGCTATCACTACTAGTACAAACTATAGCTTCTCCTGCTGTTGCTACATCTACCACAAGTACTACAACTACCACTACTGTTGCTGCTGGTAGAACTACTACTACTATTTTTACTACAACTACTACTACTGCTGCTATTACTATTGCTTCTATTATTACCTCCACTACTAGTACCACTATAACTTCTGCTTTTGCTACTGCTAGTGCTACTATGGCTACTACTACGATTACTACTAATGTTGTTGTTGCTACTACTACTACTACTACTATCACCACAACTGGTGATACAAGTACTACCACAACTACTACTAATACTACTACTACTACTGCCTGCTGCTGTTGCTGTAATTGCTACTGCTACTACTATTACCAATACTACTACTATTGCTGATACTACTGCGATTGCTACTACTACTACTATTGCTAAAGTTGCTACTACTACTTCTACTACTACTACTATTACTACTACTACTACTAGTAGTAGTAGCAGTACTACTACTACTGCTACTGCTGCTACTACTATAACTACAACAACAACAACTACTACTACTACTCCTACTACTACTATCACTACTACTACTGCTACTACTCCAACTGCTATAACTAATGCTACTGCTACCTTTGCAACTACTATAGTTGCTAAACTACTGCTACTACTACTGTTGTTGTTGCTGCTAGTATAACGACTACTACAACTACTACTAATACTATTATCGCTGTTGCTGCTACTACTACTACTTCTCATACTACAATTACCGTAGCTACTACTACTGCTACTACTAATACTACTGCCACTACTACTATGATTGATACCGCTAGTTTTACTACTACTACTACTATTACTACTACTACTACTACTACTACTACTACTACTACTACTACTACTACTACTACTACTACTACTACTACTACTACTACTGTTGTTGCTGCTGCTGCCGCTACTACTACTACTTCTAGCTCTATTACTACTTCCACTATTACTACTTCAACTGTTATTACTGCTATGACTGCTACTACTACTACAACTACTATGGTTACTACTACTACCACTTCTTCGACTGCCACTACAACTACTACCGCTACTAATATTACTTCTACCGCTACTGCAACTACTGCTACTATTATTATAACAACAACAACAACAACAATAACTACTACTACTACTACTACTACCACTATTGCTACCAGCAGTTTGACTGCCACCAAAATTACTACTGCTACTACTACTACTTCTACTACTATTGCTACTACTACTACTATTACAACAACAACAATAAGTACTCGAAATACTACAGACACTACTTCTACGGTTACTGCTATTGCTATAGCTAGTGCTACTGCAATTGCTACTAGTGCTACTGCACTAGCTACTACTACCACCACTGCTACAACTAATATTACAACTATAACTTCTTCTGCTTCTACTACTACTACTCTGGTACCACCTCTCCTACTACTATGGCTGCTACTACTGCTATTACTATAGTTGCTACAACTAGTATTACTACTATGACTATTAATACTACTGTTACTACTACTATTACTTATTTTACTGCAACTATTATAGCTACTACTGCTACTTCAGCTACTACGGCTACTATTGCCACCACTACAACGATTACTACTTCCGCTACTAACGCTACTACTATTACTACTGTAATTGCTACTATTGCTACTACTACTACTAATGCTACAACTACTATAATAACTACTTCTACAACTGCTATATCTACTGCTACTTCTGCCACTAATGCTACTAGTACTACAATTGCTACAACCATTGCCACTACTACTACTACTACTACTACTACTACTACTACTACTACTACTACTACTACTACTACTACTACTACGATAGCTACTAGTACTGTTGCAAATACTACTTGTACTACTACAACACTTATTACTACTATTACCACTACTATTGCTACAACTACTTCTACTACTCTTACTACTACTACTACTACTACTACAACTACTACTACTACTACAACAACTACTACTACTACTATTACTGCTTCTACTACTACTATCGCTGCTGCTACCACTATTGCTACTACCACCACCACCACCACTACTACTACTACTCCTACTACTACTACTCCTACTACTACTAATCCTATTTCTACTACTCCTACTCCTACTACTACTACTAATTTTGCTATTACTACTTCTATTGCTACTCCTGCTACTCCTACTACTCCTACTACTACTACTACCATTGCTACTGCTACTACTACTACTATAACTGGTACAACTACTAATGCCACTAGTACTACAACCACTACGACTACTATAACAGCTACTGCTACTACAGCTACTTCTACTACTACTATAACAACTACTGCTACTTCTACTACAACAACTGCTACTACTACTATCAAAACTAACACTGCGTCTGCTACCACTATAACTTCTTCTATTATTATTACTACTACTACAACTATGACAACAACTTCTACTACTACTACTGCTACTATTACAAGTATTACTACTACTGCTGCTATTGATACATCTACTACAAGTACTACTACTACTGCAACTACTACTGCCGTTGGTGGAACTACTACAACTACTTTTACTACAACTACTACTTCTCCTGCTACTACTATTGCTGCTGCTACAACTACTATAGCTTCTATTGTTATCACAACTACTACTCCCACTATAACTTCTGCTATTACTACTGCTTGTGCTGCTTCTGCTGCTACTACTATTACTACTAATATTGCTACTACTACTACAACTACTACTATCACTACTACTACAGCAACTAGTACTACAATAACTACTACTAATACTACTATTATTATTGCTGCTAATGTTGTTACTGCTACTACTACTACTACTACCACTATTACTACTACTACTACTACTGCTACTACTACTACTACTACAACTATTACTACAGCTGCTACGATTGCTGCTGCTACTACAACTACAACTACTACTACTGCTGCTACTACTACTCCTACTACTAAAACTATCACTACTACTACTGCTACTACTACAATTGATGCAACTAATGCTACTGCAACTACTACTATTACAACTGCCGCTACAACTGTTATAACTACTATAGTTGCTCTACAACTACCACTACTACTGCTGCTATTGCTGCTAGTACAATGACTACTACAACTACTGCTAATACTACTACCGCTGTTGCCATTGTAACTCCAACTAATACTACTATCGTTACTACTATGACTGCCTCTACTTGTATTACTACAACAACCACTATTATTATTACTACTACTACCACTACTTCTAGTTCTATCACAACTTCTACTACTACTGCTGCTGTCGGTACTACTGCTACGACTGCTACTACTTTTGCTACAGCTACAATGGTTACCCTGCAACTAATGCTACCACTAATTCAACTACCACTACAACTGCTACCGCTACTACTATTACTTATACTACTAGCTACTACTGCTACTATTGCAAAAACAACAACAACAACAACTACTACTACTACTACTACTACCACTATTGCTACCACCAGTTTGACTGCCACTAAAATTACTACTGCTACTAGTACTACTTCAACTACTACTGCTACTACTCCTTCAATTGCTACAACAACAACTACTACCACAAATACTACTACCACTACTCCTACGGCTACTACTATTACTATAGCTACAGCTACTGCAACTGCTACTAGTGCTGCTGCTGCTGCTACTACTACTACTACTACTACTACTACTACTACTACTACTACTACTACTATCACCACCACTAATACCACTAATATTACAACTAGAACTTCTACTACTTCGACTACTTCTACTACTTCAATTAATACTGCTGCCACCTCTGCTACAACTACAACTACTATTACTCCTACTACTACTGTTGCTACTACTAACACTACTGGTACTAGTATTGCTACTACAACTATTAATATTGCTTTCACTACTACTGCTACTTCTTTCACTATAACTACTACCGCTACAACAACTACTACTGTTGCAATTGCTACTACTGCTACAACTACTACTTCAACTACTATGGCTACTACTGCTAATACTGCCACCACTACAACGACTGCTACTTCTGCTACTGTAATTGCTACTACCGCTACTACTACTACTAATGCTACAACTACTACTAGTACTTTTACTATTGCTATAACTACTGCTACTTCTACCACCAATGCTACTAGTACTACAATTGGTACAACTACTGCCATTGCTACTGCTGCTACTACTGCTGTTACTACTACACTACAACTTCCACAACTGCTACCAACGTTACTGCTACTACTAGTACTTCTACTAGTAATTCTACTGTTATTACAACAACTACTACTACTATCACTATTGCTACTGCTACTACAACTATTGCTGCAACTACTGCTTCTACTACTACCATTACCACTACTATAACTACAGCTGCTGCACCAACTGCTACAACTACTACAGTTGCTGCAACCACTACTACTACTACAATAGCTACTACCATTACGACTACTATAGAAAGTACTAATACTACTACTACTGCTGCTGCAACTACTACTACTTCTCGTACTACAATTACTGCTACTACAACTACTACTACTTCCAAAAATACTATTGCCGCTACTACTACTACAGCTACTACTAGTATTACAACAACAACTACTACAACAACAACAACAACTACTACTACTATTGCTATTGCTATTTCTTGTTCTACGACTACTACTACTATTGCTATTGCTATTTCTAGTTCTACGACTACTACTGGACGGTGGGAATAAGCAATACAGCAATGGTATACTAACTCTCATACCTCTAACCTAGAGTATCTTGACCTAGCATCAAATTCTAAGCCATCCTCAAAAGAACTAGCTCATAACCTTTCTGTTGTTTATGACTGCATCTGTCTTTCTAGTCGTGTTCATATCAAAAATTTTCAATTACTCCCTGAGAGGCACCAAAGTCAAGAAAAGGAAATCACCCAGCTTAAGGATGCTATCAAGACCTTAACATCCTTGTATATAGGCCAGAAATCTTTTTCTAAGCAGGAGATTAGAAGGTTGGTCAAGCAACCAAAGCTTGTGGTAGAAGAAGCACTAAAGCTAACAGTAGAGCTCAATCAAAAACTAAGCAAAGTAGAGCAGCTATTGCAAAAGATAGAAGCATTAATTAATGGATGAGCAGCCACATCCTGACAAAGAATACATCTTCCTACAAAGCGACAGTACAAGCAACAGATCAAATTGAAGCGTCGGCCATTGGGTTTGCTAAACCCAGTGATTTTGCCAGCACCACTAGCCAAAATACAGCCCTGCTAAAACAAAGTAATACTCAAATTCAACTTTTGGTGCAGATTACAGAAACATTGAAGGAGATACAGTCCAATCTTAAGACTGTGATTGAAATATAAAGGAAGGAGAGAGGAAGTCCTTCAGGTCCTCTACTGGAAGCTTTAATCACAAAGCTCCAAAATTTATCCTTAGGGCCTTCTGAGAAGCCCAAGGAAGCACGGGGAAGGTTGCTCATCTTCAAGGATCCACTCAAAATCCTTAAGGACGAGCAAGAAAAATTAAAGAGATGACATCACAAACAACAATGGTGGAACCGTCAACCTCAACACCACTGGTCGAGGACCAGGTCAGAGAAATATTCCAATGCATCCAGTGGAAGTCAATAGCAGCAATCTGCTAGATGGGAGAATATCTTTGAGCTTCCACAATTATGTTGCTGCCTCATCAACAAGGCCATCTCATTATAATAGCATGGATGAGGAGATACAAAGTGATGAAGAAGAGCTGCATTCCTCCCATATAATTGTGGCTCTAACTGAGGAATTGTCCTGCTTAAGGGTAAGGCGATTATCCCCTAATGCTATTTTACCTAACAGAAACACTGAAGGAGCAACGGGATATGATCTAGTGGCAAGTGACGATTGTCACATAGAACCCAGAGGGCAAAATCTGGTGTCAACCGGATTAAGCCTGGAAATTCCCTGGGGGTATTCTGGCCGTATTACTACAGGGCCAAGTATCGCAAAGAAGCTTGGGCTCCATATCAGGACCGAAGTACTAGATAGTGATTATCATGGTGAAGTCATAATCATGATCTTCAACCATAATATTTTACCAGTTCTTATCAGGAAAGGAGATTGTGTGGCAAAACTCATCATCGAAAGGGTGACATTTCCCGTAATACAAGAAGTACAGCAACTAAATGATGGTCCACCAAAATCTGCACGTGCTATATCTTCCAGCCCGCCCCTCGATTCATTTGATATCTAGCTACAATTCACATACGAGGCAGCCTACCAGCGCACTTCGGGAAAGAGCCATGCAGGGGATGCACGCCCAGGGGCCTCTGCACCTCAGTCCATGGAATTCTATCCGGAGGATGATGGTGAGGATGCCCAGTACTTTGCCGCCGTTCTTTCTGTGGATGACGAATCCACCGATACATATGCTGATTACTTGTAGCAATATTCTACCTTTTACCATTCCACTGAATGGACTAACCCCATTGCTGCGGAAGGCGGTGGGGATTATGATAGTGAAGTTTCGCTGCTACCCTACCCTAGGAAATCTCCATATCAGGAGATAATTGCGATAGGGAAGGAGCAATGGGAATTGGAGTACCCACAACTAGCCAAATTAGCTAAGCAAGTATACTCTTCCTCAGCAATATCAGAGTACAGGCCCCCTGTAGACACTACTATGGGTCCTGTCAGTTATCCACCTACATCAAGGGACACTGGCCCAAGTCAAAGACCTAGTTTTGAGGGATATGACAGAAGTGGTATTCGATTCAGAAGGAAGGACTTCTCTGAAATGTGGAATCTACCTTCAGCATAGCAGCAAGGAGGCGCGATATTTGTAATTCCCTCGCAATTAGGGCAATTTGATGAAGTATTCATGAGATGGGAATCCATCACAAAGAACCTGGTATCATTACAAGGCTTCACTGATCCCAGAAGTAAAGCTGAGTACATTGAAAATCTTTTGGGCAAATCTGAAAAGCTAGGATGGATTCAATGGAGAATGACTTTCCCTGATGAATACCAGCAATTACTGGCAAATGCCGATGGGGCTGATGGGACTCAGAATATTATTTCTCAAATAAGGACAGTATTTATGTTGGAAGACCCATACCAAGGATCCACAGCTATACAAGATGAGGCCAATAGAGATTTGGAACGGCTCTCATGCAATAATTTAAAGGAAATTATTCAATTTCTTAATGATTATATGAGAATTGCCTCCAAATCCGGAAGATTATTTACTGGCCCTGAACTTTCAGAAAAATAATGGTCAAAGATGCCGGGAGATTTGGGAAGGAGAATAAAGGAGGCCTTCGAAACTAAATACCCTGGAAATTCTATTGGAGTATTCCCAAGGGTACTATTTGCATAAAAATACCTTGAAAATGAGTGCAAGGATGCAGCATTTAGAAGGACACTCAAGGATTTATCTTTCTACAGCAACATACCTATTACCGGGTACTACAAAAGGTCAAAAAGAAGATTTAGCATAATAAAATCAAGGACATACAAGGGAAAGCCGCATCCATCACATGCCAGGATTGAGAAAAAGAAACACTTAATCAGAAACAAAAAATGCAAGTGTTTCCTTTGTGGTGAAGAAGGGCACTTTGCAAGGGATTGCCCAAATGAAAGAAGGAATGTCAAGCGACTGGCTATGTTTGAACAACTTGAATTACCAGAAGATTGTGAAATAGTCTCAGTAGAAGAAGGAGAAGATCTGAGTGATGCCATCTACAGCATTTCTGAAGGGGAGGATGATGCGATAGCTCTGAGTAAAGGTCTGAATACTATATCTATTCATGAAAAAATATTCATGTTCAGGGAAGTAGACAGAACATGGTGGGTGGGACCAAGTAATGGCTACCGATCCATGGTACGGGTATCCCAGGAGCAGTATGAATGCAAGCACATCTGGGAAGTAAATGAAGAAGTCCCCCTGATATATGAACAATGTATCTGCTGCAAGAGCATCTCCTGGAAGCAACATCGGATGCATTGTCTAAAATGCAAGATCACCTCCTATGGAATGTGCAGCATGTATTATTTTCACAAAAGAGTAAAGGTTGCCCAATCCACTCCTTTCAGGTATGAGCCCAAACACTTACTAAAAGAGCAACAAGACTATATAACTCATTGTGAAGCAGAGATGCAATGGCTCAAGTTAGAACTGGAAATGGCAAAAGAAGAAAAGGAAGAAGCGCAGGAGCTACGCTACAGACTACATGAGAGCCATGAAGAAAATGCTAAATTAAAGGAGGAAGTCGAAGCTTGGAAAAGGAAATACAAAGAACTGGAGGGAGAATCTATGGGGCTCGATGAAATGATGATGGAAAAGAAAGGGCTGCACAGAGAAATTCAAAAGCTGCAACAGGAGAAAGCCTTGAAGGGAGTGACTCATGAAGAAGAGGAAGAGCTAAATGTTTTGTTGACAGAAGAAAGCCAAAGGGTATTAACAACTGAAACAAAGGAGGTAACCCAGACCAAGAAGCCTAAAAATATGCTTTTTAACTTGCAAATATAATTTGAGATCCCTAATATTTGGGCCTTCAAGGTCAATGCAATCCTAGATACAGGGGCCACTACTTGTTGCATTGATCAAGAAGCAGTACCAGAAGAAGCCCTTGAAGTTAACCCCTATGTTGTGCACTTCAGCGGAATTAACTCCAAAACAATTGCAGATAAAAGGCAGAAGTATGGGAAGATGATCATCGGGGAAAACAGTTTCAGAATCCCCTACACCTATGCATTTCCACTAAAGATGGGGGACAATATCCAGATGATCCTTGGCTGCAATTTTATAAGAGCAATGCAAGGGGGAGTGAGAATAGAAGGCAACACGGTAACATTCTACAAAAACCTTACAACTATTAATACTTCGCCTACTGTCCCTGCAGCAGCAGCCATAGAAGAGTTGGAGCTAGAAGAAGAAGAGTATATCTAGATCCAAGAATTGGTTTATTATAATGGGCCCTCTCAGCCAAAACTTCAGGAAAAGTTTGCCCCAATTCTAAGAGAACTGAAGGACCAAGGGTACATAGGAGAAGACCCACTGAAGAACTGGTCCAAGAACCAAGTGTTGTTCCAGCTGGATATAAAGAACCTGGATTTCACTATCAAAGACTGGCCCCTTAAACATCTAACACTGTAGCAAAAGGAGGCCTTCTCCAAGCATATTAAGGCCTTACTTGATATTGGAGTAATCTGCCCTAGCAACAGTCGACACAGGACTACAGCCATTATTGTGAATTCTGGAACTTCTGTAGACCCAATAACAGGGCAAGAAATAAAAGGAAAGGAGTGAATGGTTTTCAACTACCGGCGACTAAATGATGTTACGAACAAGGATCAATATTGCCTGCTGGGTATAAATACCATTCTCCAGAAGCTAAGAAGGAGCAAAGTCTATTCAAAATTCGACCTGAAATCTGGTTCTCATCAGGTCGCAATGCACCCAGACTCTATTGAATGGACTGCATTCTGGATACTAGATGGGCTCTATGAATGGCTTGTAATGCTATTCGGTCTCAAGAATGCTCCTGCAATTTTCCAGCGAAAAATGGATAATTGCTTCAAGGGGACCGAGGAATTTATAGCCGTCTATATTGACGACATTTTGGTTTTCTCTCCCTCACAAGATGAACATGAGGCCCACCTCAAAATTATGCTGAATATATGCAAGAAGCATGGGCTAATCTTGAGCCCCACAAAAATGAAGATCGCAGTACCTGAAATTGAATTCTTGGGGGCAATCCTTGGATATCAAAGATTGAAGCTTCATCCCCATATTATTAAAAGAATTTCGGAATTCAAAGAAGAAGACCTGATGACAAAAAAGGGTATGTGATCTTGGCTTGGGATTCTTAATTATGCCAGAAATCATATACCCAATCTTGGGAAGCTCCTAAGCCCTTTGTATGCTAAAACAAGTCCGACCGGAGATAAGAGCTGAAAAAGCAAGATTGGGATCTTATTAAGAAGATCAAGACTCAAGTCCAGCAACTACCGGATCTCAAAGTTCCCCCAAATGAATGCTTTATAATCCTAGAAGTCGACGGTTGTATGGAAGGATGGGCTGGAATATGCAAATGGAAGGCAATGAAGGGTGACCCCAAATCAACAGAAAGAGTTTGCGCCTATGCAAGTGGAAAATTTTACCCCATAAAGTCCATAATAGACGCTGAGATTCATGCAGTAATGAAGACCATGGAAGCACTGAAAATCTACTATCTTGATAATAAGGAACTGCTTATCAGAACTGACTGTCAAGCATTAATAAGCTTCTTCAACAAATCAGCCCAGAACAAGCCATCAAGAGTTAGGTGGATGGCCTTCGTCAACTACAGTACTGGGAGTGGAGTGGAAGTTTCATTCAAGCATATTGAAGGAAAAAATAATCAGTTAGCTGATTCATTATCAAGGCTAATCAATATGCTTATTATTTCAGAATGGCCGAAGCAAGAACAGCTCAATCAGATAGAGCTGGTCTCACTAGCGGTCCAGGAGGTCAGAAGCAATTGGGACATCCAGAGGACTGCTCATCTAGCTCAAGTTCTTCAAGACCTGATAACCTCCTGGTAGAATACCAGCAGCAGCTGGATTCCATCAAGAAGGAGCTCAAGCACGAAATTACTCTTGACACCAAACAAGAGTATGAGATCAACCTCAACCGAATTCAGAAAAGAACAGCCCAAGAAGCCCTCAAATCCTTGGAACAATACAGGGAAATCCACAACCTCAAGCTTAAGGAGTATAATGCCAGGAGCACCCCACGCAATTGGTACAGGGACTAGGAACCAGTTGTCTCTCAGCTCGATGAACAACTCGAAATGGCATTACAACTCACACATGATGTTTCCCAATGAACGCCGTCATTTGCAATCTAATGGCTGCTTTTGAGAAAGTGGTGGACCCATAAAGCAGTATACCAACCTGACAGATGTGATGCGTCACCACAATTAGGTTGGCAGCTAGCAATAATTACACCACTTTCGGTGAATCGTACCATGTAAAAAAAAAAAAGGACGAAGTGACATAAAGCGCTAGTGCATAATGAGTCATGAGATTCCCTCTTATCGGGAGGCACGCAGAGACATAAAGTGCTAGTTCATAATGAGTCATGAGATTCCCTCTTATCAGGAGGCACTCAAAGCATGACGATGGGGCCCAAGGAGCACCCGGTGCTCTGATCTTCTCCTATATAAGGGAGTCTCAACCCCCTCGATAGGGGGACATCAAGAGAAGAGATCTGTAAGAACTATAAGTTCTACTTTTATAAGAAAGCTCCCTTTTGAATTCTTTGAGTAATTGTCTGCTCGTTTCTAGTTCTTGTCGAACTTGTCTTTGCTCGAAGCGATCCATTCCACTTTGATATGTGTTTGTTTGTATTTTGTATGTAGTTGGTATCAGAGCTAGTTTTTATGGCCAAGTAGGACTTTTGGTTCAAGATACTTGGGAAAGGGGTTCCTGGAGGTTAATAAACCATTTGTCTGTATTACTCTCTACTAATGCCTGACGAAAACTTATAAGGTAGGCACAGAGGCTGGACCTGATAAGCCCTACTTGAATAGAGTGTGCTGTAGGAAGGTGTAAAGCCTACTTGCAGAACAACCTAGTAAGGTTTTGAAAGTTAACACTCGGGAGGAAGTAGTAACTACCTGAAGCTTAGTCTTGCCCAATAGACGTAAGGTGGCAGTAAAAGCCGAGAAGGCTAGAGTAAGCCCACTGAAAAGGTGAGGAGAGTGACTAAACTAGGGTAGAAGGGAAAATCGATGAGGGTTAAGAACAAATCCTGATGTCAGGACGATGGGAAGAAGCAATATAGCAATGGTATACTAAGTCTCATACCTCTGACTTTTACTACCGCTGCTCCTACTACTGCTACGACTAGTACTACTACTGCTATTACTTTGGTTACTAATGCTACTAATGCTGCCACTTCTTCGACAACCACTACAACTAGTATTGCTACAACAACTATAGCTACCACTAATTTGACTACCACTAAAATTACTATTGCTACTACTCCTACTTCAACTACTACTACTACTACTGCTACTATTTCTACAACGATTACTACCACTACTCCTATGACTACTAGTACTGCTACAACTACTACCACGGCAACTGCTACTAGTGCTACTACTACTACCACTATTACTACTCCTGCTACTACTACTACTATTACTACTAGTATGCCTGCTATATTACTACAATGAGTACTGCTACTGCTACTAGTACAGCTACTACTACTACCACCACCACTACTACTACTGCTGTTGCTACAACTACTACACTACTACTACAACTACTTCTACACTACTACAACTACTATTGCTCATATTACTACTACCACTACTCCTACTCCTCCTCCTCCACCTCCTACTACTAGTGCTATGATAACTACTTCTGCTAGTACTTCTACGACAACTACAACTACTACTAATACTACTATTACCAGTACTACTTCTGCTACCACTGCTACTACTACTACTATTACTTTTGCTCTTTCTGCTACTAATACTACTGCTACTACTACTACAACAACTATTGCTACTCCTGCTACTACTATTCCTTCTACTTCTACTATTACAATTACTACTACTACTTCTACTACGACTACCACTCCGCCTTCACCTACTACTACTACTACTACTTGAACAACAACTACAGCTACTACTTCTACTCTGACTCCTAAAATTTCTCCTACAACTACTTCTACTTCTAGATCTACTTCTACTACTACTACTTCTGCTACTAGTACTACTACTACTAGTACTGCTACTACTACTGCTACTACTACAACTAGTGCTACTACCACTTCAACAACTACTATTATTACTATTAGTAATCCTCCTACTAGGACTACTACTACTACTACTACAACAACTACTACTACTACTATGACTATCCCAACTACTACTACTACTACTACTACTACTATGACTATCCCAACTACTACTACTACTACTACTACTACTACTATGACTATCCCAACTATTACTACTACTACTACTACTACTATTGCTACTTCTACTAGTTCGACTACTACTACCCCAACTACTACTGTTGTTGCTGCTACTACTACTACTACATATTACTACTACTACTACTACTACCATGACTACTACTACTGCTACTACTACTCCTACAATAACTACTATGATAACTCCTACTACTACAATTACTACTACTCCTACTAGAAATACTAATACTACTACAACTCAAAGTACTACTACTCCAACTCCTACTCCTACCACTACACCGGCAACTACAATAGCTACAACTACAATAACTACTAATACCCCTACTACTACTGCTACTACCACTATAGCAACTGCTAATACTATTACTACTATTACTACTATTATGATGACTATTCCAATTACTACTTCTACTATTGTCACAACTACTACTAGTACAACTAGTACTGTTACGCTGCTACTACTACTACTGCTACTTCTTTTGCTAGTACTATTATTGCTGCTGCTGCTACTACTGCTACTTCTTTTACAAGTATTATTATTGCTACAGCTACTATTACTGCTGCTACTATTACTATTGTTATAGTAATAGTAATAGGAGTAGTAGTTGTAGTTCTAGTAGTAGAAGTAATAGTAGTAGTAGGAGCAATAGTTGTGGTAGTAGCAACAGTATTAGTAGTAGTTTTAGTAGTAATAGTACTAGTAGCAGTTGCAGTTGTAGGTGTTGTAGTAGTAGTAGTTGTTGTAGTTGTGGTAGTATTAGTATTAGTAGTAGTAGTAGTAGTAGGAGTAGTATTAGCAGGTGGAGTTGGCCTAGGTGTAGTTGTAGTAGTAGTAGTAGCAATATTAGTGGTAGTACTAGTTGTAGTAGTAGTAGTAGTAATAGTTGCAGTAGTAGTAGCCATTGTAGTAGTAGCAAGAGCAGCAGTAGTAGCAGTCATAATTGTAGTGGTAGTTGTTGTAGTCATAGCAAGAGTAGTAGTAGAAGTAGGAGTAGGAGTAGCAGTACTAGTTGTTGTTATTATTGTTGTTGTAGTAGTAGCATCAGTTATAGCAATAGGAATAGTAGCAGTAGTAATAGGTGTAGTAGTTGTAGTAGTCCTAGTTGGAGTAGCGGAAGTAGTAGGTGTTGTAGTTGTGGTAGTAGTAATTGTTGGAGTTGGAGTAGTAATAGTAGTAGTTGTATTAGTAGTAGTAGTAGGAGTAGCAATAATAGTGCTAGTATTAGCAAAAGTAGCAGTAGTAGTAGTACTAGCAGTAGCAAAAGTAGTAGTAGTCACTAGTACTAGTAGTAGTAGTACAAGTAGTCACAGCAGTAGTAGCAGTAGTAGGAGTGATAGCAACAGTAGCAGTAGTAGTAGTAGTTGCATTATTATTAGTAGTAGCAGTAGTAGTAATAGTAGTAGCAGCAGTAGTAGTAGTAATAGTAGTAGTAGTAGTAGCAGTAGCATTATTATAAGTAGTAGTAGTAGTACAAGTAGTAGCAATTGTAGTTGCAGAAGTAGTACTTGGAGTAGTAGTATTTGTAGTAGTGGCTGCCATAATAGTAGTAGTAGTTGTGGTAGTTGTAGCAGTGGTAGCAACAATAGTAGCGGAATTAGTAGAAGTTGTGGTATTGGAAGCAGTAGTAGATGTTGTAGTCGTAGTAGCTGTAGTAGTAGTATTAATAGCAACAATAGTTGCAGTAGCAGTAGTAGTTGTAGTAGCAGTAGAAGTTGGAGAAGAAGAGTAGTAGAGCAGCAGCAGTTGTAGCAGTAGCAGCAGTAGTCGTAGTAGCAGTTATAGTGTTAGCAATAGTAGTTGTAGCTGTGGTGGTAGGAGTAGTTGGAGTTGTTGTAGTGGCGGGAGAAGTAGTAGTTAGTTGAAGCAACAATTATACTAGTAATAGTAGCTATAGCAGTAGTAGTTGTAGCTATTGTAGTAGTTATAGTTGTAGTAGCAGTAGTGTTTGCAGTAGCAGTACTATTAGTTATGGTAGTAGTCTATTAGTTGTAGTAGTAGTAGTTGCAGTAGTAGCAGCAGCAGCGGTAGTAGTAGAAGTAGTAGTAGCAATAGTAGTAGTAGGAGGAGTAGCATTAGTAGTGGCAATTTGAGATGTTGAGAAGTAGCAGCCACAGTAGTAGTAGTAGCAGTAGTAGCAACAGTAGTAGTAGTTGGAGCAACAGTTGTAGTAGTATTTGTATTAGTAGTAGTAGTAGCAATAGTTGCATTAGCAGTAGCTGTAGTAGTATTAGTAGCAGTAGTAGTAGCATTAGTTGTAGTAGTAGCTGAAGTAGTCGTAGTAGTCATGGTACTAGCGACAGTAAAAGTAGTAGTGATAGTTGCAGTAGTAGCAGTAGTAGTGGTAGTAACAGTAGTAGCAGTAGCAGCAGTTGTAATAGCAGTAACAGTGGCAGCAGTAGTAGCAATAGTACTAGTAGTAGTTATAGCAGTAGCAGTTATAGTAGTAGTAGTCGAAAAAGTAGTAGCTATAGCTGTAGCAGTAGCAGTAATAGTGCTAGTAGTAGAAGTAGTAGATGGAGTAGTAGCAGATGTATTAGAAGTAGTAGTATAGGTAGTAGTAGTAGTAGTTATAGCAGTAGCAGCAGTAGTAGTACTAATAGTAATGGTAGTAATAGTAGTAGTAGTAGTCATAGTTGTAGTAGTAATATAGTAGTAGTAGTAGTCATAGTTGTAGTAGTAATATAGTAGCGGTAGTTCTACTAGTAATTGTAGCTGTGGTAGTAGTTGCAATAGTGGTAGTTGTTGTTGTTGTAGTAGTAGTACTAACAATAGTAGGGGTAGTAGTAGCAGCATTACTAATAGCAGTAGTTGGAGCATTTGTAGTGGTAGTAATTGTAGTGGTAGTGGTTGCAGTAGTAGTAGTCGTAGTTGCAGCAAAAGAAGTAGTAGTAGTAGTAGTAGTTGGAGCAATAGTAGCAGTAGTAGCAGTAGAAGTAGTAATAGTAGTAGCAGTAGAGTACGAGCGGTACTAGTGGCAACAGTAATTGTAGTAGCAGAAGCAGTAGTAGTAGTTGTTGTTATCATACTAGTAGGGGTACCAGTGGTAGTAGTAGCAGCATTCGTAGGAGCAGGAGCAGCTTTAGTAGCAGTAGGAGTAGTACTAGTAGCAGCAGTAATAGTAGGAGCAATAGTAGCAGTAGTAGTGCTAGCAGTAGTAGTAGCAATAGTGGTAGCCATAGTAGTAGCCACAGCAGTAGTATCAGTAGTCGTAGCAGTAGCGATAGAACTAGAAGTAGTAGTAGCAGCAACAGTAGTAGTACTAGTAGCAATAGTAGTAGCAGTTGGAGCAGTCGCAATAGTTTTTATATTAGTAGTAACAATAATAGTTGCAGCAGTAGCAGCAGTAGCAACAACAAAAGTAGGAGTAGAAGTAGCAGCTGTAGCAGCAGTAGTAAGAATAGTAGTAGTAGCAGAAGCAGTAGTGTCAATAGTAGCAGTTGTATTAGTAGAAGTTGTAGTCATCGTAGTAGTTGTAGAAGAACTTGTAGCAATAGTAGCAGAGATAGTAGTAGTAGGAATAATAGTTGCAGTATTAGTAGCAATAGTAGTAGTCATAGTTGTGGTAGTAGTAGCAGTAGTGGTAGCTATAGTAGTTGTAGTTGTAGTAGTATCAGCCATAGATGTAGTAGCAATAGTAGTAGTAGCTGTAGTAGCAGTAATAGTGGAAGCAGCAATAGTAATAGCAATAGTAGTAGAAGTTGCGTTAGCAGTAGTATTAGGAGTAGTTGTAGTAGTATGAGATGAAGTTGGAGTAGCAGTAGTAGTTGTTGTAGTAGAAGTAGTAGTAGTTGTGGTAGTAGTAGTAGTTGTTGTTGTTGTTGTTGTTATACTAGTAGTAGTAGCAATAGAAGTAGTAGTAGTTGTATGAGAAAAAGTAGTAGTAACTCTAGGAGCAGTAGAAGTAGTAGTACTAATAGTAGTATCAGTAGTAGCTATAGTTATTTTTGTAGTACTTGTAGTAGTAGTACGAGTAGCAATAGTAGTAGTCGTGGTAGCAGTAGTAGTAGTAGTTATTGTAGAAGCAGTTATTACCGTAGCAGTAGTAGTTGCAGAAGTAGTAGAAGTAGGGGAAGGAGTAGTAATAGTTGTAGCAGCAGTAGTAGCAGTAGCAACGATAGTAGTGGTAGAAGGGGTAGTAGTATTAGTCGTAGTAGTAGTTGCAGTAGCAGTAGTGGTAGCGATAGTAATTGTTGTAGTAGTTGCAGCAGTAGTAGTAGTTGCAGTAGTAGTAATGGTGGTGCTAGCAGTAGCAACAGTTGTAGCAGCCATAGCAGCAACGACAATAGCAGCAGCAACGATAGTAGTAGGAGTAGTAGTAGCAGTAGTAGCAATAGTAGCAGTAGAAGTAGTAGTAGGAGTAGTAGTAGCAGTAGTAATTGCACTAGTAGTACTAGCAGTAGTATTACTAGCAGTAGCATCCATTGTAGTAGTAGTAGTTATTGTCGTACTAGTAGTGGCAGTTGTAGAAGTACTAGTAGTATTAGTACCAGTGGTAGTAGTAGAAGTAGTAGTGGCAGTAGTTGTAAAAGCTGTAGTAGCATTATTAGTAGTAGGAGTAGTTCCAATAGTAGTAGTAGCAGTAGCAATAGTTGTAGTAGTACTACTAGCAATAGTAGTTGTAGTAGTAGTAGAGTAGCCATAGTAGTAGCTGCAACTGTAGTAGTAGTAGTCATAGCAATTGCAATAGCACTAGCAGTAGTAATAGTAACAGCGGTAACAGTACTACTAGTAGTAGTAGTAGGAGTAGCAGCAGCCGCAGTAGTTGTTGTAGTAGTACTAGTATTAGTAGTAGTAGTAGCAACAACAGTAGTAGCAGTAGTAGTAGCACGAGTAGTGGTAGTAGCAATAGTAGTAGTAGTAGCAACGGTAGCAGTAGTAGTACGAGTAGTAGTAGTTGCAGTTGCAGTAGTGCCAGTAGTAATAGTAGTAGTAGTAGTAATAGTAGTAGTAGCAGTTATATTAGTAGAAGGAGTAGTTATAGTAGGAGTAGTTGTTGTAGTAGTAGCAGTAGTATTAGTTTTAGTAGTAGTCATCGTAGATGTTGTAGCAACAGAAGCATAATTAATAGTAGGAATAAGTGTAGTAGTAGCAATAGTAGTAATAGTTGTAGCAGTAGTCATAGCAATAGCAGTCGTAGTAGTGGTATTAATAGCAGCAGTAGCAGTTATAGTAACAATAATAGTAGTAGTAGTAGTCATACCTATAGTAGCAGTAGTTGTCGTAATAGTAGAAGCAACAGTAGTAGTAGCTGTAGTAGCAGAATCAACAGTAGCAGTAGTAGTAGCAATAGTAATAAAAGTAGTAGTAACAGTAGTAGTAGTAGGAGGAGAAGCAGTAGTAGTAGTAGCAGTGGTCATAGTAGGCGTAGTTGCAATTGTAGTAATAGCAGTAGCAATACTAATAGTAGTAGTAGTAGCAATAGTAGTAGTAGTAGTAGTAGTAGGACTGGTAGTTGTAGTAGTAGTAGTAGTAGTAGTAGTATTGGTAGTTGTTGTTGTTGTTGTTGTTGTTGTAGTAGTAGTAGTAGTAGTAGTAGCAGCAGCAGCAGTAGAAGCAGTAGTAGTAGCACT
>RXID01022148.1:33428-103336 GCA_005019695.1 Trichopus zeylanicus subsp. travancoricus | reverse complement strand
TACTACTACTACTGCTACTCATACTACTACCACTACTACTACTACTAATACTACTACTACTACAGTAAATACTACTATGTCTACTACAACTACTAATGCAACCACTACTACAACTACAGCTCTAATAGCTACTGCTATTCGTACTATAACAACTACCAGTGATACTGCAACAACTACTACTAATACCACAACTACTACACCTACTACTACGGTCACAACTACTACTATTACAACTACTTCTACAACTATTGCTACTCCTACTACTATTGCTGCTACAACTACTCCAACAACTACAACTCCTACTACTACTCATACTGCTACTCATACTGCAACTCCTACTACTACTCATACTAATGCAATTGTTGCTGCTACTACAACTGTTACTTCTACTACTACTACTTCCACTATTACTACTACTACTACTATTACTACTACTACTACAACCACTACTATTTCTACTAATACTACTACTACTACACCCACGCCTACAACTGCTACAACTCCTACTCCTACTAATAGTGCTACAACTACTACAACTCCTACTATAACTCCAACTCCAACATTGACTACTACTACTACTCCTACTTATACCACTGCTACTACTACTGCAACTACTACTACTGTTGTTGCTTCTACTACTGTTGCTGCTACTACTACTGATACAATTGCTATTTCTACTACTACTACTACTACTATTACTAGTACTTCCACCACAACTACTACTACAACTATTACTACAACTACTCTCACAGCTACTACTGCTACAACTACTACTATAAGTACTATGGCCACTAGTACTACTACTTTCGATGCTACTGCTGCTGTTGCTACTACTACTACTACTACTACTACTACTACTACTACTATTACTACTACTGCCCCTAGTACTACTGCTACTACTACTACTACTATGACTAGTACTACTGCTGCTATTGCTGCTACTACCACTTTTTGGCTACTACTACTACTACTACTCCTACTCTGATTCTGACTACTACTACTACTACTAGTACAACTACCAATCCTACAACTATAGCTACTACTACTACTAATCCAACACCTACTGCTTCTACTAGTCCTACTACTACCACTACCCGTACTCCAACTACTACTATGCCTGCTACTACTCCTACTCCAAATACTACTACTACTATCACTACTTGTACACAAACAACAACAACAAGTACTGCGATTACTACTACAACAACAACAACTACTACTACTACTACAACAGCTTTACTACTAGTACAATTGCTACTACTACTAGTCCTCCTCCTACTACTACTAATACTAACACTACTACTGCTAATACTACTACTACTGCTACTAATACTAACACTCCTACTCCTACTACTGCATCTACTACTCCTATTCCAACTCCTTCTGCTTCAACCACTCTGACTACTACTACTACTACTACTCCAACTACTACTGCTACTACTATTACTACTACTACTACTACTACAATTACTACAACCACTACGAGTGCAACCGCTACAACTACCACTACTACCACTACGACTAATTTGACTATTAGTATACTTGCTAGAACTACTACTCCTCCTACTATTGGAACTACTACAACTAATACTAACACTACTACTACTGCCACTACTACCACTCCTATGACTACCCCTACTACTACTCCTACTCTTACACCAACTCCTACTTCTATTCCTACTACTACCCCTACTCCTACACCTTCTGCTACTACAACTACTCCTACTACAACAACAATAACAACAACAACTACTACTACTACTCTACTACTACTACTATTACAACTGCTCGTCCTACCAATACTGCACCTACTACTACAACCACTCCTAATATTACTCATAATAATACTACTATTGAAAACACTCCTACTACTACTTCAACTACTACTGCTACAACTACCACTACAACTGCTACTACTAGTCCTGCTACTACTACTTCTACTACAACTTCTACTACTACTACTCAGACTACTACTACATTGCTATTAGTATGACTCCTACTACTACTACTCCTTCCACTTCTACTACTACCACTACATTACTATTAGTACTACTCCTACTACTTCTACTACTTCTGCTATATCTATTGCTGCTACCACTACTACTACTGCTACTACTCCTCCTCCTACTCTAGCACCTCCTACAACTACAACTACTATAGCTAATACTACTACTACTACTTCTACTAGTACTACAACTACTCTTGCTATGACTACAACAACAACTACTCCGATACCTACTACTGCTACTACTACTTCTGCCACTAATACTAATATTACTGCTGCTGCTGGTACTACCACTGCTACAACTACTAGTACTACTACTACTAATAATAGTACTACGACTACTACTACTACTACTTCTTCAACCGCTACTCCCGCAATTGCTACTCCTACAACTATGGCGTCTTACACTATTACTACAACTACTATGCTTACTACTATAGTTACTACAACTACTGTTACTGCTACTACTGCTACAATAACTATTACAATGACAACTACTACAATAACTACTACTGCTACAGCTAATGCAACTAGTGTTAGTATTCCTATTACTACCATTACTACCACCACCACCACCACTACCACTATGACGACTACTACTACTACTACTGCTGCTACCATAGCTCCAACAACTACAACTCAAACTACTACTCCTACTTCAACTGCTACTAATATGACTACTACTGCTACTACTACTACTACAACCACTCCTACTCAAACTCCTACTGCTAGTACTACTACTACTACTACTACTACTTCTACTACTACTACAACAACAACAACAACTACAAGTACTGCCACTACTACTGCTACGAATATTGCTATGACTACTACAACTACTATTGCTACCACTACTACAATTATAGCTCCTATAGCTACTGCTATTCCTACTATAATAGCTACTACTAATGCTACAACTACTACACCTACAACTACGGCCACAACTACTACTGCTGCCGCTACGACTACAATTACAGCTACTTCTACAACTACTGCTACTCCTACTACTATTGCTGCTACCACTACTCCAACAACTACAATTCCTGCTAGTACTAATACTACTACTACTACTGCACCCACACCTACAACTGCACTACTACTACTCCTACTAGTAGTACTACAACTACTTCAACTCCTACTATGAGTCCAACTCCAACTTTGACTCCTACTACTACTCCTACCAATACCATTGCTACTACTACTGCAACAACTAGTACTTCTGTTGCTGCTTCTACTACTACTACTTCTACTACTACTATTACTAGTACTTCCACCACAACTACTACTACAACTACAACAACTAATCTCACTAGTACAATTACTTCTACTACTACTACTACTAGTACAAATGCAACTACTGCTACTACAAGTACCCCTACTCCTACTACTACTTTTACCCCAAATCCTTCTACTATTGCTACTCCAACTCCTATTCCTACTATTACTCATACCACTACTACTACTACCACCACCACAACAACAACTTCAACTACTAGTACTATACTACTACTACTACTACTACTCCTACTACTATTACTACTCCTAACACTCCAACTACCCTAAGTACTACTACTACTACTGCTGCTGCTGCTCCAATACTACTCCTCCTACTCCTTCTAGTACTGCTCCTACTACTGCTTCTACTCTCACTACTACTACTACAATTACTCCTACTACTATGACTACTAGACTCCTAGTACGACAACTACTACCACTCCTACTACTGCTACTACTACAACTACTATTACTACTACTGCTTCCGATACCACTATTACATCGTATAATACTACTACTACCACTACTACTATTGCTAATACTACTACTCCTACCACTGTTATGGCAATTGCTACTACTACAATGCTTACTACTATTGCAACTACTACTTCTATTACAACTGCTACTACTATTCTTGATACACTTGATGCTACTACCACTGCCACTAGTACTACTACTGCTACTACTCCTACTACTACTTTTACTAGTACTACTACTGCTACTACTGCTATTACTAGTACTACAACTACTACTGAAATTGCTGCAACCAATGTAGCCGCTGCAACTATTACTAATACTACTTCTACTGCTGCTGCAACTACTACTACAAATCCAACTACTAATACTATTACTAATAAAACTACTTCTACGGGTACTACTACTGCTACTGCTACCAAACTACAATCGCTACCACTACTTCTACTATTACTGCAGTTATTATTACTACTACTACTACTACAACTACTACTACTACTTCTACTATTGATACAACTGCTACAATAACTACTACTATAACTACTACTGCTACTACTACTACTACTCCTGATACTAATTCAGCTACAACTACTACTGCCACTGCAACTACTACTACTACTACTGCTACCACAACTACTACTACTAATACCTCTACTACTACTATAGCTACAACAACTACTACTACTTCTACTATTCATACAGCTACTACAACTACAACTACTATAACTACTACTACTACCACTACTAGTACTCCTGTTGCTATAGCTACTACTAATACTGCTGCTACCGCAACTACTACGACTAATATCTCTACTACAACTGCACCTACAACTACAATGACTATTGCGGCTACTACTTAAACTACTACTACAACTTCTAATACTACTACCACCACACTACTACTATTGTTTTTGCCGCTACTACTACTACTACCACTATAGTTGCAGCAACTACTACTACTACTACTGCTACATCTTCTACCGCTGCTACTACAACAACAACAACAACTGCTGCTACTAATAATACAACTACTAATATAGCTACTACTACAACTACTACTTATACGACTATAACTTATTCTACTACTTCTGCTATGACTATTACAACAACTACTACTTCTTCTACTACTACTACTACTTCTGCTGCTAGTACTCCTACTCCTACTACTACTTCTACTACTACTACTACTACTTTTTCTGCTGCTGCTGCTACTGCTACTATTACTACTACTACTACTACTACAACCTCTACAGCTACTATGACTACTACTACTAAAAACTACTTCTTTTGCTGCTGCTACTGCGATAATTGCGAATCCTAGTGCTATTAATACTACTCCTGCTACTACTACTACTACCACAACAACTACTACTACTACTTCTACTACTACTACTGCTATGACTTCTTCTTTTCACAATACTATTACTACTCTGGCTACTTCTATTACTAAAACTACTGCCACTCCTACTAATACTACTAGTCCTACTACTGCTGCTGCTACTACAAGCATTACTTCAAACTCCACTACTACTATTTCCACTACTTCTACTGCTATTACTTATACTACTACTACTACTACTACTTCTGCTACTGTATCTATGACTGCTACTACTCCTACTTTTGTGACTAATACTACTACTGTTACCACTGCTGCTATTATTACTACTACTGCTACTACTACTGCTACATGTATTACTGTTGCTACTAATGCTACTATTACTACTAGTAATACTACTGTTACTACTACTACTGTGACTACTTTTGTTGCTACAGCTACTAGTACTACTTCTCCAACTACTACTTCTGCTACTACTAATACCATGACTATAGCAACTACTACTGTTGCTACTATTATTACTAATATTACTATAACTATACCTATTGCTACTGTCATTGCAGTTGCTGCTACTACTAGTGCTACTGCTACTAATACTACTACTACTACTACTATTACTATAACTAGCACTACTACAACAACTACTACTATGGTTGCTGCTGCTACAACGATACTACTCATACTACTACTACAACTTTTGCTACTATTGCTACAAATACTGCTTCTACTACAACAATTATTACAGCTACTACTACAACTGCTATTGATACTGCTTCTACTACTACTACTACAGCTGCTGCTACAGTAGCTACTACTACCACTACTACTACTATTGTTGCTACTACTACTACTACTACTATTACCGCTACAGCTAATACTACTACTGTTGCTATTGCTGCTACTGTTACTACTACTAATATACCTTCTACTTCTCTGACTACTATACCTACTACTTCTCCTTCTGCTATGACTACTACTACAACTATTGCAAAAGCTGGTACTACTACTTCTCCTACAACTACTACTACTACTTCTGCTGCTAATACTACTACTACAACAACTAAAGTTACTACTATTAATGCTAGTACTATGACTACCACTACTACCACAACAACTAATGCTACCACAACTACCGGTTCTATTTCTTCTACTGCTATAATAACTACTATTTTTGCTTTCTCTACAGCTGCTACAAGTACTACTACTGCAACAACTACTGCTACTATTCTTGCTAATACAACAAACACTACTACTACTGCTGCTACGGCTACAACAATAGCTACTATTGCCACGGCTACTGCTACTAATACTACTACAACGACGACGACGATGACAACAACAACAACTTCTACTACTATAATATCTACTACTACTACTACTACTGCTACTGTTGTTGCTATTACTGCTGCTACTATTGCTACTACTGCTACTACTATGGCTACAACTATGGCTACTACTACGTCAACTACTAAAGCTACCACTATTACTATGGCTACTACTACTACTGCTACTACTATTATTATTACTACCACTACTATTGCAACTTTTGCTACTACTAGTAGTACTACTACTGTAACTACTACTAATATAGCTGTCGCTTCTACTACTACAGCTACTACTACTACTACTACTACTACAACTATTACTTTTACTACTACTACTACTACTACTACTACTACTTATGTTGCTACTATAGCTATCGCTACTAATATAAATACTACGACTTCTGCTATTGCTACTAATACTTCTGCTGCTGCTGCTACTTTTACTACATTTACTACTACTAGTTTTGCTGCTGCTACGACTACTGCTATTGTTACTACTACTACTACTACTACTACTATCGGTACAACGATGACTACTACTACAACAACAACAACAACTACCACTACTCCTACAACTTTTGCTACTGCTACTAGTGCTACTACTACTATGGCTACTACTACTTCTGCTACTACTATTATTATTACTACCACTACTATTGCAACTTTTGCTACTACTAGTAGTACTACTACTGTAACAGCTACTAATACAGTTGTCGCTTCTACTACTACAGCTACTGCTACTACTACTACTACAACTATTACTTTTACTACTACTACTACTGCAGCTAGTACTACTACTACTACTACTTACGTTGCTACTACAGCTATCGCTACTACTACAACTACTACGACTTCTGCTATTGCTACTACTACTTCTGTTGCTACTACTACTTTTACTACATTTACTACTACTAGTTTTGCTTCTGCTACTACTGCTGCTATTGTTAGTACTACTACGACTACTACGACTACTACTACTACTACTACTACTACTACTACTATCGCTACAACGATGACTACTACTACTACAACAACAAAAACAACTACTACTCCTACAACTTCTGCTACTGCTACTAGTGCTCCTACTACTTCTCCTGCTACTACTTCTACTACTACTTGTATAGCTATTACTACTTATACTACTACTATTGCAACTACCACTATAACTACTACTACTATTACTACTATAACTACCACAAAAACTACCAGTACAACTACAACTACTGCAACCACTACTACTACTACCACTACTACTTTTCCTACTACTACTACTACGGTGACAACTTTTGTTACTAGAACTACTCCAACCTCTACTATTACTACTACTGCAACTTCTATAGCTTCTACTACAATTATTACTACTAATACTACTACTACTACTTCTACTACTACTACGGCTATTAATTCTACTATTACTACTACTACTTCTGCTACTACACATACGACTTCTACTGCTACTACTACTACTTCTTCTACTATTGCCACTATAGCAACAATTGCTACTACTATTGCCATTATTATTACTACTACTACCACTACTACAATTACTACTCTACTGATGCTGCTGCGGCAACTACTACTACAAGCACTACCGATGTTGCTACAACCATTGCTACTACCACTGCTACTACTACAGCAAATACTACCACTAGTACTACTACTACTACTACAACTTTTGCTACAACACCTACTACTACTACTTCTCCAACTACTAGTTCTTCTACTACTACGACTATAACTACTGCTGCTACTACCACCACGACTACAACAACTACCATTGTTGCTACTACTATTACTACTCCTCCTACTACTACTACAACAACTACTAGTATTACAACAACAACTACTGCTACAACAACAACTACTACTACTACTACTACAAATACTACCACTACTATGACTGCTACTGCTGCTATTATTACTACCAATACTACTACTACCACTACTACTACAGCAGCAACTGCTACTGCTACTACTACTGCTACTACTAGCACCATACTACTCTTGCTGCTACTATTACTAATACAACTATTATAGCTACTAATATTGCTTCTACTACCACTACTATTACTACAACTACCACCACTGCTTCTCCTAGTACTTCTGCTACTACTAATACTGTTGTTGCTGCTACAACTACTACTACTGTCGTTGCTGCTATAACTACTACTACTTCTATTGCTACTACTACTACTACTGCTGCTGCTGCTGTTATTGATGCGGCTACTTGTACTGCTACTGCTACCACTACTACTATTACAATTATCGTTACTGCTAATACTACAATTGTTACTATTGTAGTAGCTGCTACTATTGTTGCTACCGCTACTACTACTACTATACTTACCGCTTCTCCTACTACCATACACACTGCTTCTACTGCTATAATAGCAACTACTACTGCTATAGTAGTTACTACTACTAGTTCTTTTACTACTACTACTACTTCTCCTGCTACTTCTACTACTACATCAACAACTAGTACTACTACTACTACAACTACCACTACTACTACCCCTACTACAACAACAACTACTACTACTATTGCTACTGGTGCTATTCCTACTACTACTCTTATTACTGCTGCTCCTACTACTACAAATACCAATACTACTACTACTACCACTACTTCAACTATTACTACTTTTACTAGTATGATAACTACAACTGCTATTACTACGAATTCTACTCCTACTACTCCTACTACTACTACTACAACTACTACTACTAGTACTACTATTACTACTACTTCTACTACTAGTACTTCGACTACTACAACAACAACAACTACTACTACTACTACTAGTGCTCCTTCTAGTACTACTACTCCTGCTACTACAACTACTATTCCTATTACAACTTCTGCTAATATTACAAGTACAATAAGTACTACCAGTATAACAAAAACAACAATAACTACTACTACTACTACTCCTGCTGCTGCAGCAACTACTTCTATTGGAAGTACTTCTACTACTACTACTCCTATTCGTACTACTAATACTACTACTTCAACTATGACTACAACAAACACTACTACTACTACTACTACTGTGCAACTAGTACTACTTCTATAACTCCTACTCCGGCTACTACTACTACTAAGACAACAACAACTACTATTGCCATCGCCACTACTACCGCCACTAGAACAACTACTACCTCTAACATTACTACTACTGCTACTACTATTATTCCAACTACTACTACTCCAACTACTACTACTACCACAATTACCGCAACTATTGCTTTAGCAACTACACTACTACTACAACAACTACTAATATCACAACTACTACTCCTGCTACTATAAAAACAGTGACTACTACTACTTCTGCTATTGGAACTCCTGCTACTATTACTACTACTTCTTCTTCTACAACTCCTTCTGCTACTACTACTACTAAAACTACAACTACAACTTCTATAATAATAACTATCGCTACTACTATGACAGCTGCTGCTATGACTACTACCACTACTGCTACTACTATTCCTACCATAATTGCTGCTACTACTATTGTGGCTACTACAACTACTACGACTACTAGCAATACTACTACTACAGCTGCCACAACTACTGCTACTACTACTATTACTATTAGTACTAATACTGCTACTACTACTACTATTGATACTACCACTACTACTGCTACTACTACGACGACTACTACTACTATTACTACTTCTACAAGTACTATGACTACAACTACCTCTACTACTACAATTACTGCCCCTACTACTACACTACTGCTACAACTAAAACCACTAGTACTATTGCTAATCCCACAACTACTACCACTACTTCTCAAGTAGCTGCTGTTGTTGCTGCTGCGACTACTATAGCTACTACTGTTACTATTACTACTACTACTACTCCTTTTTCTTCTTCTCCTACTACTTTTACTACTCGGACTACTACTACTACTACAACTACTAATACTACTACTGCTAGTACTTTAGCTACAGCTACTACCACAACTACCATTACAATGACTACTACTACTGCTGCTGCTACTGCTGCTACTCCTACTTCTACTATTGCTATTACAGCTACTACTACAACAACTACTATTACTACAACTTCTACTACTTCTACTACTATTACTACAACTACCGCTTCTACTACAACTACTTCTATAACGGCTACTACTACTACAACTACTACTTGCACTACTACTACTACTACTACTACTATAACAACAACTACTGCTGCTGCTACTACTACTACTACTACTACTACTACTACTACTACTATTACTACTACTAGTACTTCTACTACTATAACAAATACTACAACTACTATTGTTATTACTATTACCGGCACTACTACAACAATAACAACTACTACTACTAGTACTACTACTATTGCAACTAATACAGCAGCTACTATGGCTACTACTGCTGCTACTATTACTCCACCACCACCTCTTACTACTACTACTTCTACTACTAGTTCTCATGCTACTACAACTATGACTGCTATTACTACTTCTGCTGCTACTACTACAACAAGTAGTTCTCCTACTACTTCTACTATGACTATTCCTATAACTACTACTGCTACAACCTCTACTAGTGCTACTACTACTGCTATAACTACTACTTCTACTTTGGCTATGACTCCTACTACTGCTACAACTACTTCTACTACTACTGCTACTACTGCTACTAATACTATTGCTACAATTATCTCTACTACTACTACAACTATTTCTGCTACTACTACTACTCCTGCTACACTACTACTGCTACTACTCTTACTACAGCTGCTACAACTATTTGGGCTACTGCCATTACTACTGCACCTACTGCTGCTAAAAGTACTACTTCTGTTACTACTGCTACTACTATCACAATAACTACTATTGCTACTACTACTGCTATTACTACTACAACTACTATAGCTACTACTGTTGCTACTTCCGTAACTACTAGTACTACTATTGCTACTATAACTACTTCTACTACTGCTGCCGCTACTACTTATCCAGCTATTACTACTACTACTATTAGTACTACTACTGCTATGGCTACTACTACTACTACTTTTGCCACTGGTATTGCTCCAACTACAAGAACAACTACTACTTCTAATACTACTGCTACCGCTACTACTACTACTACCACCACTACTATGACTATTACCACTGCAACTACTACTACTATGATTATTATTACTACTACTGCTGCTACAACTACTATTACTATTGCTACTACTGATTCTGCTGCTATAACTACTACTACTACTGTAGTTGCTACTAAAATGACTACTACTATTACTATTACTGCTACTACTATTGCTATTACGGATACTACTACTACTACTACTACTTCCACAACTATAGCTACAACAAGTAATGCTATAGCTACTATTATTGCTACTACTACTAGCACTACAATGACTACAATGACTACTACTACTGCAACATTACTAATTCTACTATTGTTACTGCTACTACTAGTGCTACTACCACTATAGTTGCTACGACTTCTGCTACTGCTACTGTTGCTGCTCTTACAACTACTACTACCACTAATGCTGCTTCTACAACAACCACTACTACTACTTCTACTAACATAACTGCTATTACTACTATTACTACTTTTGCTACTACTGCTACTAGTACCAATACTACCATTACTACTACCACTATTCCAGATAGTATGACTACTAGTACTACAACTACTACTTCAACTGCTACTACTATTGTTACTAGTACTACTACTGCTACTATTGCTACTACAACTAACACCACTACTACCACTTCCACTACGACTACTACTACAACTACTATTACTACTGCTGCTACTAGTACTACTACAAATCCTACTATGTCTGCTACTACTGCTGCTACTACTACTACTATGACTAATAGTACTACCACTACTGCTGCTACTACTAGCACTACTACTACGACAACTACTACAACAACTACTACTGCTACTGCTATTACTACTACTAATATAAGTATTACGACTACTATGACTAATACTACTACCACTACTGCTACTACTTCTTCTCCTACTACTATAATAAATACTACTATTGCAACTCAACAACTACTAATATTACTTCTCTTACTTCTATTACTACCACTATTTCTACTACTCCTACTCCTACTCCTTCTAATATTACTACTCCTACTACTCCTACTCCTCCTCCTCCTCCTCCTACTACTACTACTACTACAACTACAACTACAACTACTGATTTTGCTAATAATACTAATATTATAATTAATTTTACTACCACTGCAACTACTACTACTGCTACTAGTACAACAACTACTGTTGCTACTACGACTACTACTACTACTCCTATTACTATTAGTACTACTACTACTATTATTACCATTGCTACAATAACTACTACAACTCCTAGCACTGATGCAACTTGTGTTCCAACTACTACTATTCCTACTACTAAAGCAACTACTACTACTGCTCTTACTACTATTGCTACTACTAATACTGCTACTAGTACTATTACTACTCCTACTCCTACTACTACTTCTATTATTATAACTATAATAGCAACAACTTTGGTTGCTACATGTACCGTTACTCCTACTACTAGTACTTCTACTACTACTACTACAACTAATACTACTTCTACTGCTATTGCTACTACTTCCACTACTACTAGTACTACACCGTGACTGCTTGGCTACTACTACTACTACTACTTTGTTACTACTACTATTCTTGCTACTGCTATTACCTTGCTAATATTGATACGATTACTACTCCTACTAGTAGTAGCATTTGTAGCAATAATAGTAGAAGAATTAGTAGTAGGAGTTGTAGCAACAGCAGTAGTAGTAGTAGTAGTAGTAATGTTAGAAGAAGAAGACATAGTAGTAGTAGTAGCAGTAGTAGTACCAGTAGTAGTAGTAGCACATGTGGTAGCCATAGTAGTAGCTATAGTTGCCATAATGGTAGTAGTAGTAGTAGTAGTAGCAGTAAAAGTAGTAGCAATAGTAGTAGTAATAGTTGTAATAGTAGCAGCAGTAGAAGTAGTAGTCATAGTAGTTGTAGTAGTTGTTATTGTTAGTGCTGGTGTAGTAGTAGTAGTAGTAGTAGCAATAGTTGCATTAGTAGTAACAGCAAAGTAGTAGTAGTAGTAGTATTAGTCATAGTAATAGTAGTAGCAGCAGTAGTAGTTTCAATAGTAGTAGTAGTAGTAGTAGCAGTAGTAGTAGTAGTTGTATTAGTAGTAGTAGTAACAGTAGTAGTAGTATTAGTACTAGTACTAGTAGAAGTAGTAGTAGTAGTTGTTATAGTAGCAGCAGCATCAGTAGTAGGAGTACTACTACTACTAGTAGAAATAGTTGTAGTAGTAATATTAGTTGTAAAAGTTATAGTGGACGTAGTAGTAATAGTAGTAGCAGTAGCAGCATTAGTAGTAGTAGGATAAGTAATACGAGTAGAAGAAGTCGTAGTACCAACAATAATAGTAGTAGTATTGCTAGTAGTAGTAGTTGTGGCAGAAGTACTAGCAGTAGTAGCAGTTGTTGTAGTAGTAGTACCAGTAGTAGTTGTTAGTAGTAGTAGCAGTAGCAGCAAGGGTAGCAGTAGTAGTAATAATAGTAGTAGTAGTGGCAGCCATAGTAGTAGTTGTAGTAGTAGCACTAGTTGTAGTATTAGTAGTAGCACTACCAGTAGTAGCATTAGTAGTAACATTAGCACTGGTAGTAGTAGTAGTGGCATCCGTAGTCGTAGTAGTAGCTGTAGTAGTAGAAGAAGCAGTAGTAGTAGTGCTAGTAGCAGTAGTACTAGTAGTTGTTGTTGTTATTGTTGTAGTAGTTGTTGTTGTAATAGTAGTAGTAGTAGTTGGCGAAGTAGTAGCCAGAGTTGTAGTAGTAACGGTAGTAGTTGGAGTAGTAGTTGTTGTAGTAGTAGTAGTAGCAGCAGTAGTGATAGTAGTTTTTGTAGTAGTAGTTGTCGTAGTGGTAGAAGTAGCAGCAGTAGCAGTCACAACAATCATAGTAATAGCAGTATTAATAGTAGTAATAGTAGTAGTCATAGTAGTAGTTTTAGTAGTCATAGTAGATGTAGTAGTAGTCATGATACGAGTAGTAATTATAGTCATAGTTGTAGTTGTAGTAGTAGTAGTAGTAGTAGTTGTTGTAGTAGTAGCAGTAGCAGTAGTAGTAGTAGCAGCAGCAGCAGCAGCAGTAGTAGTAGTAGGAGTAGTAGGAGTAGGATTAGTAGTATTAGTAGCAGTAGGAGTAGTAGTTGTTGTTGTAATAGCAATAGCAGTAGCAGTTGTAATAGTTATGGTATTAGTGTAGCAGCAATAGAGGTAGTTGTTGTAGTAGAAGTTGTAGAAGTAGCAATAGTGATAGTAGTAGTAATTGTCATAGTAGTAGTAGTAGTAAGAGTAGTTATAGTTCTTCTAGTAGTAGTTGTTGTTGTAGTAGTAGTAGTAGTAGCTATAGTAGCCATAGTAGTAGTAGTAGCAATAGTAGTAGTAGTAGTAGTAGTACCAGTGGTGGCCGTAATAGTTGTAGTAGTTACAGCAATGGTAGTTATAGTAGCAGTAGTAGTAGCAGTAGTTGGATTAGCAGTAGTAGTAGTATTAGTAGTAGTTTTAGTAGTAGGAGTAGTAGTAGTAGTAGTAGTAGTAGTAGTAGTAGTAGTAGTAGTAGTACAAGTCGTAGTAGTCATAGTAGTACTAGTAGCAAGACTAGTAGTACCAGTAGTTGTAGTTGTAGTAGTAGAAGTAGTAATAGCATTAGTAGCAGTAGTAGTAGTCATAGTAGTAGTAGTAGTAGTAGTAATATTAGTAGTATTAGTAGCAGTAGTAGTAGCACCTGCAGTAGTTGTAGTAGTAATTGTGATAGAAGTTGTTGTAGTAGTAGTAGTAATTATTGTAGTAGTAGTAGCAGAAGTTGTAGTTGGAATAGTTGTCGAAGTTGTAGTTGGAGTAGGAGTAGTAGTAATACTAGTAGTAGTGGTGGCAATTGTAGTAGAAGCAGGAATAGTAGTATAAGTATTTGGAGGAGGAGTAGTAGTAATGGTTGTACTAGTAGTTGTAGTTGTAGTAGTAGTTATTGTAGTTGTAATAGTAATAGTAGTAGTAGTAGTAGTAGCCTAGTAGTAGTGGTAGAAGTAATAGTAAGTTTAGCTATAGTTGTAGTAGGAGTAGTAGTGGTAGCATTAAGAGTAGTAGTAGTAGAAGTAGTAGTAGTAGCAATAGTAGTAGCAGTAGTAGTGGTAGGAGTAGTAGTAGTTGTTATTATTGTTGTAGTAGTATTTGTATTAGTACTAGTAAGAGTAGTAGTAGAAGTAGTAGAAGCAATGAGAGTAGATGTAGTAGTAGTAGCAGTAGTAGTAGTAGTAGTAGTTGGAGCAGCAGCAGTAGTAGTAGTAGTAGTCATAGTTGTAGTAGT
Organism: Trichopus zeylanicus subsp. travancoricus; assembly: GCA_005019695.1. Classification (NCBI taxonomy): domain Eukaryota; kingdom Viridiplantae; phylum Streptophyta; class Magnoliopsida; order Dioscoreales; family Dioscoreaceae; genus Trichopus; species Trichopus zeylanicus. Next base: position 87,523 of record RXID01022148.1, on the reverse strand, counting down.
GGTAGTAGTTGTAGTAGTAGCAGCAGTTGAAGTAGTAGTAGAAGTAGTTGTAGAAGTAGTAGTAGGAGTAGTAGGAGGAGGAGTAGTAGTAGTAGTTACAGTAGCAAAAGTAGTAGCAGTAGGAGGAGGAGGCAAAGTAGGCGTAGTGGCCGGTATAGTATTTGTAATAGTAGTAGTAACAATAGTAGCAATAGCGTAGGTGTGGTAGTTGCAGCAGTACTAGCCGGAGCAGTACTAGAAGTAGAAGTAGCCGTAGTAATAATAGTCATAGTAGCAGTCACAGCAGTTGTAGTAGGAGAAGTAGTAGTAGAAATAGTAACAGATGGAGAAGCTATTATAGTAGTAGGAGTATCAATAGAAGCAGCAGTATTAGTAGTGGTAGTGGCAGTAGTAGTAGTAGTAGTAGTAGTAGTAGTGGCAGTAGCTGTGGCAGTAATAATAGTAGTTGTAACTATAGTAGTAGCAGTAGTAGTAATTGTGGTAGTAGTAGTAGTAGTAATGGTAGTAGCTGGAGCGGTAACAGTAGTAGTAGTAGTAGAAGTGGTAGTAGTAGTAGTCGCAGCAGAAGTAGTAGTTGGAATAGTAGCAGCAACAGTAGAAGTAATAATAGTTGTAGTTGTAGTAGCAGTAGCTGTTTTTGTAGTAGTTGTAGTTGCAGTTGCAGTAGGTGGAGTAGTAGTAGCAGCAGTCCTTATAGTAGTAGGAATCATAGTAGTAGTAGTAGGTGGAGTAGGCATAGGAGTAGCAATATCAGTTGTAGTAGTAGCAGTAGCATTAGCGGTGGTAAAAGTAGAAGTAGCAGTAATAGGAGTAGTAGTAATACAAGTTGTAGCAATAGTAGTAGTAGTAATAGTAGTAGTATTAGTTGTAGTACTAATAGTAGTAGAATTAGTAGTAGCAGCAGCAGCAGCAGTTGTTGTTGTTGCAGTAATCAATGTAGTAGTAGCAGTAGCAGTAGAATTAGTTCTAGTAGTAATACTAGTAAAAGTAGTAGCAGTAGTAGTAGTAGTAGTTGTTGTTGTTGTTGTTGTAGTAGTAGTAGTAGTAGTAGTAGCAAAAGCTGCAGTAGTAGCTGTAACAGTAGTAGTAGTGGAAGTAGTAGTAGTAGTAGTAGCCACAGTTGTAGTTGTCGTAGTAGCGATAGTTGTAGTAGCAGTAGCAAAAGTAGTAGTTGTTGTGGTAATAGCAGCAGCAGCAGAACTAGTAGTCGTTATAGTAGTAGCAGTAGCAATAATTGTAGTCATAGTAGTAGTTGTAGCTATAGTAGTTGTAGCAAAAGTACTAATAGTAGCAGCAGCAGTAGTAGTCGTAGTAGTAGTTGTAGTAGTAATACCAGTAGCAGCAGTAGTAGTAGTAATAGTAGTAGCTGTATCAATGTTGTTATAGTACTTGCAGTAGTAGTAGTAGTGATAGTATTAGTAGTAGTAGCAGTAGTACCAGTGGTAATAGTAGTATTGGTAGTAGAAGAAGAAGAAATAGTAGTAGTACTAATAGTATTAGTAGTAGTAGCAGCAGCAATAACAGTAGTAGTAGCAGCAGCAGCATTAGTAGTATTAGTACTAGTAGTAGTAGTAGTACATGGAGTAGTAGTAATATTATTAGTAAAAGTAGTAGTAGACGAGTAGTAGACGTACTAGCAATAGTAGCTATAGTAGTAGTAGCAGTAGCAGTAGCAATAGTAGGAGTAGTGGTAGCAGCTGCAGTAGTTGTAGTAGTCGTAGTTGTAGAAGTGATACTAGTAGTATTAGTAGTAGTAGTAGCATTAGTACTAGTTGTAGTAGTAGTAGCATCAACAGTCATAGTAGTAGTTGTAGCAGTAGTAGTTGCAGCAACAGCAGTAGTGCTAGTAGTAATAGTAGTACAAGTAGTAGCTATTGTTGTTGTAGTAGTAATAGTAGTAGTAGTTGTTGTAGCTAGAGAAGTAGTAGCCGTAATAGTAGTAGTAGCTGCAGCTGCAGTAGTAGAAATTGTAATAGTAGTAATAGCAGTAATCCTAGTAGTAGCATTAGTAGTCATAGTAGTAGCAATAGTAGTATGAGTAGTAGTAATAGAGGTAGTCATAGTAGTAATCTTAGTAGTCGTAGTAGGAGTAGTAGTAGCGGTAGTTGTAGTAGTTATAGTAGCAATTGTAGTAGTATCAGTACTAGTAGTAGGAGTAGTAGTGATAGTAGTAGTAGTAGAAGTAGTAGTAGCCATAATTGCCGCAATGGGAGTAGTAGTTGTAGAAATAGTAGTCGCAGAAGCAGTTGTACCATTTGTAGCCCTAACAATAGTAGTCGTAGTAGTTGTTGTAGTAGTAGTAGTAGTGCTAGTAGTAGTTGTTGTAGCAGTAGCAGTATTAATAGTAGCAGTGGAAAAAGTAGCAGTACAAGTAGTAGTAGTAGTAGTAGTATTATTAGTAGTACCAGTAGTAGTAGCCATGGTAGTAGTAGTATTAAAAAAGGAAGAAGAAAAAGTAGCAGTAGTAGTAGTAGTAACTGTAGCAGCTGCTGTAGTAGTAGTAGCAGTAGTAGTAGTAGTAATAATTGTAGTAGTAGTAGTAGGAGTAGTAATAGCAATATAAGGAGCAGCAGTAATAGCAGTAGTAGTAGTAGTAGTGATAATAGTAGTAATAGTAGTAATATTAGTAGTAAGAGTAATAGTAGTAGTAATGATAGCTGTTGTTGTATTAGCAATAGAAATAGTAGTAGTAATACTAGTAATAGTTGAAATAGTTGTTGTTTTGTCATTGTAGTAGTCGTGCGAGGAGTAGTAGTAATATTAGTAATAAAAGTAGTAGTGGACGTTGTAGTAGTAGTAGTCGTAGTAGTAGTAGCAGCAATAATAGCGGTAGCAGCAACAATGGTCGTAGGGGAATTAAGAGGAGTAGTAGTGGTAGTAGTAGTAGTAGTGGTAGAAATCGTAGTAGTAGTAGCAGAAGCAGCAGTAGTAGTAGCAGCAGCAATAATAGTAGTAGTAGCAGTATCAATAGCAGTAGTAGTAGCAATACTACCGCTACTATGGCTCTTACTATTACTACCACTACTACTACTACTACTACTACCACCACCACTGCTACTACTACCACAACAACTACTTCTACTACTAGTACAATTGCTACTAATACTACTACTACTAGTACTACTACTACTACTACAACAATAACTACTTCTACTAATAGTACAGTTGCTACTAATACTACTACCACTGCTGCTACTACTACCACTCCTCCTCTTACTCTTGGTACTACTACTGCTACTACTCGTACTACTACTACTCCTACCACTGCTACTACTACTAATATTAGTATTACTACTCCCACTGCTACTACTCCCACAACTACTATTACTGTTGCTTCTACTAACACAACTACTAATCCAAATAATCCTACTACTAATGGTACTACTACAACAACTCCTACTACTAACACTACTGCTAACACTCCTATTACTTCTACTACTAGTACTATTCCAAAGCTTAGTACTACAACTATAACTACTACTACTACTCCTACCAATACTACTCCTACTGTTTCTACTACTCTTACTACTTCAACTACCCCTAAGCCAACTACTACTAGTCCTACTAGTACTACTGCTACTACAACTACTATGACAACTACTACTCTTACTACTCGAACTAGTACTACTACCACTACTACAACAACTACGACTACTACCACAACTCCAACTCCATTTCCTACTCCAACTACCACTCCTCATACTACTACTACTTCTTCTACATCAACTAGTGCGGCTACTACTACTACTACTACTACAACTACGAGCGCCACAACCAATACTCCAACTAGTACTACTACTACTACTCCTACTCCAACCGCTACTACTATTATTGTAGCCACTAGAACTACTATTACTACAACTATTACTACAAATACTACTAATACTACTACTACCACTACTACTACTACTACCACAACTACTACTACTTCTATTACTACATCTACTGCTACTACTACAGCTACTACTACTCTACTACTACTACTGCCACTACTACTACTGCTACTACTACTCCAACTGCTATGATTAGTACTAATTCCGCTGCTCCTACTACTACTGCTACTACTATTCCAACTATTGCTGCTGCTGCTATTGCTATTGTTGTTACTACTACTACTTCTCCTATAACTTCTCCTACTACTATTACTATTTCTTTCATTATACTAGTGCTGCTTCTACTACTAATACTACTACCAAGTTTGTTACGTCTGCTACAACTACTATAGATAGAACTAATGGTACTGTCGCTATTACTTCCACAACTACTAATATTAGTACTGCTGCTTTTGCTACTACTGCTACTTTTGCCACTGCTACTACTCTACTGTAGGTACAACAACTATGACTACTACTGTAGCTACTACTACTACTACTACAACAACTCCTGCTACTATTACTACTACTGCTACTACTACTATTAATGCTACAACTATGACTACTACTACTACGACTACAACTACGACTACTACTACAACAACTACTACTACTGCTACTACTACTACTACTACATCTCCCACCACTACTACTACTGCTGAAACAACTTCTACTGCTACTACTAATACTACTAGTAGTACTATTTCTACTACTGCTACTACCACTACTACTGCAACAACCATTTCTACTCCGACTATTACTACTACTACTACTACTACTACTACTTCTACTGATGCTACTACTTCTCATAATACTAATACTACTGCTACTACTTCTGCTACTACTCTTACGACAACTGCTACTGGTACTATGCTTACTACTACTGCAACTACTACTTCTATTACAACCACTACTACTACTCCTGCTATGACTGCTACTACTACTACTACTACGTCAACAACTATTGCTACTACTTCAACTACTACTACTTCTGCTATTGCTACTACCACTACTACTACTACTGTTGCAGTTGTTGTTGTTGTTGCTGCTACTACTACTACTTCGACTATTTTTGTTGCTACTACGGCTACTACTACTACTACTATGTCTGCTACTGAGAACGCAACAACTGCTGCAACAGCTAACTACAACTACTAATGCTACTACTACTGCTGCTGCTACTGCTACTACTAATCTGATTCCGACTACTACTCCTAATATTACTACTACTTCTATTACTAGTACAACTACGACTACAACAACTACTACTACTACCTCTCCTACTACTACTACTTCTGCTACTAGTACTGCTACTACTATTGTTATTATTGCTGCTACTACTGCTATAGCTAAAGTAACTACTGCCACTACGACTACTACCATTAGTACAATTGCTACTACTGGTACTACTACTATTACAATTATTATTATTATTACTACTACTACTACAACAATAACTACTACTTCTACTTTTGATATAGCTCCTACAACTGCTATTAGTAAAACTACTACTACTGATACTACTACTTCCACTACCGCAACTTGTACTTCTACTACTTCTACTGCTGCGACAGCAACAGCTACAATGACTACTGCTACTACTACCACTACTGCAACTACTACTTCTACCATAGCTATGACTACTACTACAACCACGACACTACTATTGCTGCTGTTGCCGCAACTATTACCTCTACTACTACAGTTGCTGCTACTACCGCTACTACTACAACTACTGCTAAAACCGCTAGCATTGTTACTACTACTACTACAGCTATTGCTACAACTACAACTACTACTGTTACTACTACAAATACGACAACTGCTACCGCTCTGACTTCTACTACTACTACTACTTCTCATAATACTATTACTACTGCTACTAATACTGCTATGACTACTACTTCCACTCCAACTAATAATACTCTTTCTACTACTGCTACTGCAAGTATGACTATTACTACAACAACAACAACAACTACTACTACTACCACTACTACTACAACAACTACTACTACTACTACTTCTACTTGTATTACGACAACTACCATCACAACAACTACTGCTACTACTGCTATAACTACTACTACTACTACTAGTGCTTATGCTACGACTACTACTACTGTTATTGCTGCTGCTATAACTACTACTACTACTACTACTACTACTACTACTACAACTACTTTTACTCCAACAATTACAGCCACTGCTGCTACTACTACAACTACTGCCGCTATTGCTGCAGATGCTACCAATGCTACTACTCCTTCTACTTCTCCTACTAATACTACTACTACAACTGCTATTACTGCTACTACCGCTACTACTACTACTACTACAACAACTCCAACTACTACTTTTACTACTACTATAGCTACTATAATTGGTACTACTCTTACTATAAGTAATACTACTACTACAACTAATATAACTACTAGTACTACTACTACTCCTACACTTACAACTACTACAGATACTACGACTACTGCTGCTACTGTTGCAACTACAGCAACTACTACAGCTACTACTGCAACAACTAGTGCTACTGCTACTACTCTTGCTACTCTTACTAATACTACAACTGCCATTACTACTGCAGCTACAACCTCTACAGCTACTACTACTGCTGCTATTGCTACTACGACATCTACTATAACTATTGCTTCTACTATGGCTACTAATACTAATACTACTACTCCGAATAATAATACTACTACTACTCCTATTATTATTTCTACTACTATTACTACTACTACTACTACTACTACTACAACAACAACAACAACAACAATAACAACAACAATAACTACTACTACTACAACTTCTAGTTCTATTACAACTACTACTACTATACTACTACTACTACTACTATTATTACTACTACATCTACAACATCAACTACTGCTATTACTATTACTACTATTACTACTACTGTTATTGCTACTGCTACTTCTATTACTACTACTATTACTACTACTACTCCTCCTCCTCCTACTACTACTATTATTACTATGACTTCTACTATTCTCTTACTGCTACTGCTGTTGCTGTTGCTACTACTACTACTACTACTACTAGTACTTCTACTACTAGCACTAGTACTACTACCGCCACCACTACTCCTACAGCTATTGCTATTACTAATACTACTCCTATAACTATTGCTACTACTACTGTTACTACTGCCACTATACTACTATTCCTGCTACTACTACCCCAACTACTGGTACTACTACTTCTACTACTTCTACTGCTACAAATATTATTATAACTACTACTACAATGACTACTACTCTTACTACTCTGACTAATAGTACCACAACTACTTGAACATCTACTCTTACTACTAAAATTACTACTTCTACTACCGCTACAACAACAACATCAACTACTACTACTCCTAGCACTACTTCTACTACTACTACTGCTATGACTTTTACTACCTTTACTGCAACTCCTACTGCTACAACTACTATGACTCTTACTACTCCTACAACTACTACCACTGCTACTCCTACTCCTAGTACTCCTACAACTAATCCCACTACTCCCACAACAACAACAACAACAACAACAACAACAACTACTACTACTACTACTATAACAACAACAACTACTGCTACTGCTACTGCTGCTGCTACTAGTAGTAGTACTACTTCCAATACTACTACTACTATTGCTACTACTACTAATGCTACTACTACTATTGCAATTGCTCCTACTACTATAGCGACTATTACTTCAGCTACTACTGGTACTACTCCTGCTGCGACTACTATTACTGCTACTAGTACTACTACTACTACTACTACTGCTGCTGCTGCTGCTACAACTACTACTTCTGTTGCTACTCCTACTAAGACCGCTACTACCACTACTACTATTACTATCAGTACGACAGCTCCTACAACTACTGCTGCTACTGCTACTACAACAACTGCTGCTACTACAGCAACTGCTAATACTATTACAACGAATACTACTACAACTACTACTATTATTATTGCTGCTGGTGTTGTTGTTGTTGCTACTACTACTACTTCTCCTATAACTACTACTACTGCTACTACTACAACGACTACTTCAACTACAACTACTACTAGTAATACTACTACTACTTCTGCTACTACTATCACAGCGAGTACTATTGCCACTACTGCTACTACTACAACTAGAAGTACTTGTAGTACTACTACTACTACTAGTACTACTACTAAAACTGCTACAACTACTATTCTTACTACAACTACTGCAACTTTCGCTTCAATTGCTGCTGCAACTTCTACTAGAGCAACTACTACAGCTACTACTACTACTACTAGTGCTACTGCTACTACTCTTGCTACTACTACTACTGCTGCTGCTGCTGCTCTTACTAGTGCTACTACTACTACTACTACTACTATTACTACTACTACTACTACTACTACAACTTCTCCTACAATGGCAACATCTACTACTACTCTTACAACAACAACCATTATTACTACGATAACTTCTACTAATAAAAATACTACAAAAACTAAAACTACTACTATAATACTACTATTACTAATTCTACTACTACTAATACTAATAGCAATACCACTACTACTACTACTATAATAAGAACTATTTCACTATTGATATAGCTGCTACAGCTGCGATTAGTAAAACTACTACTACTGCTACTACTACTGCAACTACTACTGATACTACTGCTGCTGCTACTACAACTTGTACTACTACTACTTTTTCTGTTGCTACAGCAACAACTATAATGACTACTACTACTACTGCCACTACTGCAACTACAACTTGTACTACTACTACTTTTTCTGCTGCTACAACAACAACTATAATGACTACAACTACTACTGCCACTACTGCAACTACTACTGCTCCTATAGCTACGACTACTACTAAAACAATCACACTACTACTGTTGCTATTGCCACCACTACTAATTCGACTACTATAGTTGCTGCTACTACCGCTACTACTGCTACTACTGCTACAACCGCTACCATTGTTACTACTACTACTACAGCTGTTGCTACAACAACTACTACTATTGTTGCTACTACAAATACGACAACTGCTACCGCTCCTACTTCTGCTACCACAACTACTTCTGATAATACTATTACTACCGCTACTAATACTGCTACGACTACTACTTCAACTCCAACGAATAATACTTGTGCTACTACTACTACTGCAAGTATGAGTATTACTACAACTACTACTACTGTTACCACTACTACTACGACTTCTAATACTACTACAACTTCTACTTGTATTACTACAACTACTCATACAACAACTACTGCTACTACTGCTACTACTGCTACTACTACTACTACTACTACTACTTCTACTACAGCTACTACTGCTACACCTGCTACCACTATTTCGACTTCAACTACTGCCACTACTCCCATTCCAAATTCAATTACAAGTACCCCCACTTCTACTACTACCATTACTGCTGCTAGTATGACTACTACAACAACAAATACCACTACTGCTACTTGTATAACTACTACAACAACAAATACTACATCTACTACTACAACTACTATAACAACAAACACAACAACTACAACTACTACTACCACTATGACTACTACTACTGCTAGTGCTACTGCTACTACTATTACTACTATTTCTCAAACTACTACTACGACTACTACTGCTAGTACTTCCACGAGTACTACTTCTACTATGACTACAACTACTTCTACTACTAGTGCTTATTCTATGACTACTACTACTGCTACTGTTGCTGCGATAGCTACTAGTACTACTACTGCAACAACAACTATAACTACTTCTACTCCAACAACTATAGTCACTACTACTACTACTACTACTATTGCTACTAGTACAACTAGTGTCACTGTTGTTGCTGCTGCTACTACTAATAATACTACAACCACTACTACGACTATTGCTGCTGCTGTTGCCGCAAATGCGGCTAATGCTACTAGTCTTTTTACCTCTCCAACTAATACTACCACTGCAACTGCTATTAGTGCTACTATTGCTACTACTACTACTACTACCACTGCTACTACTACTACTACTACTACTTCTACTACTTTTACTACTACTACAACTACTATAATTGCTACAACTCTTACTAGTACTACTCCTACAAGTAGTAGTATTACTACTACTAATATAACTACTACTACTACTGCTACTCCTACTACACTTACAACTACTACAGCAATTACTACTACTGCTGCTACTACTGCAACTACTGCAACTACTACAGCTACTACTGCAACAACTAGTGCTACTGCTACTACTCTTGCTGCTACTACTACTACTACAACTGCCACTACTACTATAGCTACTACCACTATAGCTAATACTACTGTCGCTGCTACTACTACTACCTTTACTATAACTATTGCTTCTACTATGGATACAAATACTACTACTACTAGTCCTATTACTATTTCAACTACTATTACTACAACAACAACAACTACTACTACTACTACTACGACTACTACTACTACTACTGCTACTATTACTACTATTATTACAACTACATCTACTACTACAACTACTGCTATTACCATTACTACTATTACTATTACTACTATTGCTACTACTACTACTACTATTATACTACAATTACTACTACTACTAATGCTGCTGCTACTACTGCTGCTGCTGCTATTATTACGATGACTTCTACTACTATGACTACTGCTACTTCTATTACTACTAGTACTACTATTACTACTACTACTACTACTACTACTTTTACTACTATTGCTACTACCACTACCGACTATCACTACTACTACTACTACTACTATTACCACTACTACTGCCACTTCTCTTCTACTTCCTCTACTACACTACTACTACTAACACTACAATGATGACTACTGCAAGTACAATAACATAAACAACAACAACTACTACTACTAGTAGTATTATGCTACTACTGCTGCTACAACTATAACTGCTACTACTGCTGCTGCTACTACTATTATTATGCTACTACTGCTACTACTATTATGCCTACTACTACAACTATTACAACAACAACAACAACAACTACTACTACTACTACTACTAGTACTACTACCGCAACCACTACTTCTATAGCTATTGCTACTACTAACACTACTCCTACCACTATTGCTACTTCTACTGTTACTATTGCCATTGTACTACTATTGCTGCTACTACTACCACTACTACTAGTACTAGTACTACTACTTCTACTACTACAAATATTACTATGACTACTACTACAATGAATACTACTACTACTACTCTGACTAATACTGCCACAACTATTAGAACATCTACTCTTACTGCTAAAATTACTACTTCTACTTCTGCTGCAACAACAACAACAACTACTACTACTCCTACCTTCACTTCTATTACTACTACTGCTATGACTTTTACTACCACTACCTCTACTCCGACTACTACAACTACTGCGACTCTTACTACTCCCACAACAACTACTACTGCTACAGCTACTCCTACTACAATTCCTCCTCCTACACATATACGTACACCTAATCCCACTACTCCCACTACAACAACAACAATAACAACAACACCAACAACGACGACAACTACTACTGCTACAGCTGTTGCTGCTGCCACTACTAGTACAACCTCCACTACTACTACTATTGCTAATACTACTAACGCTACTACTACTACTATTGCAATTTCTCCAACTACTATTGCGACTATTACTTTAGCTACTACTGGTACTACTCCTACTGCTACTACTACTACTACTACTTTTTCTGCTACTACTACTATTGCTGCTATAACTATTGCTTCTACTACTGTTACTACTAACACTGCTACTACCACTACCACTATTACAACCACTATGACTACTACAACAACAACAACTGCTGCTGCTACTCTACTACAACTACAACTGCTACTGTTACAACAAATACTACTACTAGTAGTACTACTATTGTTGCTGCTAGTGTTAATGTTGTTACTACTACTACTATATCTCCTACAAATACTGCTACAACTACTACTACAACGACCACTTCTACTACAACTACTACTAGTAATACTACTACTACTTCTGCTACAACTACCACAGCTAGTACTATTGCCACTACTACTACTGCTACAACTAGGAGTACTTGTACTACTACTACAACTACTATTCCTACTACTACTACTACTACTAAAATTGCTACTGCTACTACTCTTACTACAGCTACAGCTACTCTCGCTTCAACTGCTGCAGCAACTACTACTACAGCAACTAATACAGCTATTACTGCTACTACACTTGCTGCTACTACTACTATTGCTGTTGCTGCTCTTACTGCTGCTACTACTAATACTACTACTACTACTGCTACTACTACTACAACCTCCTACAATGGCTACTTCTACTACTACTCTTACAACAACTACTACTATTACTACTATAACTACTACTAATAAAAATACTTCAAGAACTAAAACTACTGCTATAATACTACAATTAGTAATTCTACGACTACTAATACTAATAGTAATACTACTACTACTACTACTACTACTGCTACTACCACTACTACTACTACTACGACTACTACTACTACTTTTTGTACAACTATTGCTACTGCTATAGCCAGTACTCCTACTACTCCGGCTACAACTACTACAAATACTACTACTACTAATACTAATAGTAATACGACTTCTACTACTACTAATACTAGTACTACTATTGCTACTACTACTACTACTACTACTACTACTCCTACTACTACTACTACTACTACTTCATCGACTACATCTACTAGTACTATTACTATTGCTATTACTATTGGTACTACTTCTACCACTACTACTACTACTACTGCGACTATTGCAACTACTGCTTCTACTTCTACTGCCACTTTACTACTATTACTACTACCACTACAATTACTACTGCTACTACTAATACTATTACTACTACTACCACTACTACAGCTACTACTGCTACTACTATTATTACTTCCTCTACCCCTAATACAACTACAGCTGCTACTACTACTGCTACTAGTGCTACTACCATTACTGATGCTGCTACTACTACTTGTACTACTTCTGCTGCTATTACTGCTGCTACTACTGCTCTAGTACTCCCATTACAGCTACTACTACTGCTGCAACTAAAACTGCAACTACTGCTACAATGGCTACTTCTACTACTACTGATACTACTACTACTACAACAACAACTACTACTGCGACTTCTGCTACTATACATACTGCTATGACTAATACTATCACTACAATACTACAAATACTAAGACTACTACTACTACTACTACTACTACTACTACTACTACTACTACTACTTCTACCACTGCTACTACTCCTCCTACAATGGCTACTACACCTACAACTTCTAAGACTACTACAGCTACTACTACTACTCCTCCAACAACTACTACTTCTGCTACTACTTTTGCTACTATCACTCCTAATATACTACTGCTACTATGACAACCATTGCTAATACTACTACTACTACTACTAAACTATTGCTACTATTGCTGCTACAGCAGCCGTAACAGCTACTACTACTGCTAATACTACAACTACTGATACTACCGCTACTACTACTACTACTCCAACTGCTACTTCTACTACAACTACGACTACGTCTTCTCCTCCTACTACTACAACTGCTGCTACAATGACTACTGAAATAGCTACTACTACTTCTTCTTCGACTACTACAACTTTTATTACTACTACATCTACTTCTGCAACTACTGTGACTATGACTACTGCTACTTCTATTGCGGTTGCTGCTACTACTACAATGCTTGCTACTACTACTATGACTAGTATTGCTGCTGTTGCTATTGTTGCTGCTACTACGACTACTACTACTACTACTACTACTACTACTGCAACTACTAGTACTATTACTACCACTAATGCTACAACTACTAATGCTGCTACACTGCTACTCCTTCGACTACTACTACTGGTGGTACTATTGCTGCTACTGCTACTGCTGCAAATACTTTTACTACTACTAGTGCTTCTACTGCTACTACGATTAGTACTACTGCTCGTACTAATGCTTCTACCGCTACTGCAACCAATATAACTACTACTATAACTACTTTTACAACTACTGGTACTACTAGTACTACTACTATGACTTTTACTACTACTACTACCACCTCCACTTCTCCTACAACAACAACTACTACTACTTCTCCTCCTACTACTACTGCTTCTACTACTGCAACTACTACAACTACTGCTACTACTTCTACTACTACTACAACTATTGCTACTTCTCCTACTTCAACTGTTGCAACTATTGCTACTACTGCTACTACTACTTCTCTTACTACGGCTTCCACTACTAATGGTGCAACTACTACAACTACTACTTCTAGTACTACTTCTGCTACAACAACTACTACTACTACTACTTTGATTACTTCTATTGCTACTACTACTTCTACTCCTAATAGTACAAGTGCTACAATGGCAACTACTGCTACTATTACTACTCCTCCTACTGCTACTGCAATTGCTGCAACAGCTACTACTGCTACAACAACAATGACTACTACTACTACTGCAACTACTGTTACCATTATTGCTACTACTATCATTACTACTTCTTGTACTACTTTCACAATTAGTACTAATGCTATTACAACAATAACTACTATTGCTACAATGACTACTGCTACTACTACGGTTACTACGACTGCTACTACTGCTAAAATAATTGCTACTACCGCCACTACTACTACTCCTAAAATAATTGCTACTACCATTGCTAGTACAACCACTGTTACTACAACTACTACTGCTGCTGTAGCTACTAAAAATACTACTACTACTACTACAACTACTATTTTCGCTACAACTACTACTCCACCCACTACTATTACTACTACTACTACTTCGGCTACTACTACTACTGCTACTCCTACTAATACTACGGTTGCAACTACTACTACTTCTACAAATATTATTGCTATTACTACAACTTTTATAACTACTACTACTACTACTACTTCTACTACTACTTCTCCTACTATTGTTGCTACAACTACTTCTGCTACAACTACTAGTACTGCTAGAACTGCTACTACTACCGTTGCGGCTACTACTGCTACTACTATGACGACTACTACCGCAACTACTACAACTGCCACTACTACAACTGCTACTATAGTTGCTACTACTAGTACTACTACTACTTCTACTACTACTACTTCTACCGGTACTAATAGTACTACCAACACTACTGCTACTACAATTGCAACTTCTACTGCTACTACTTCTACAACTACTACTACGATTACTATTGCTACTACTACCACTACTGCAACTACTTCAACTACTGATACGACTGCTACTTCTACTACTACTCCTACTGCTACTATTCCAACTACTATGACTACTACTCCTATTACTACTAATACTACTACTTTAAATACTTCTATAACAAATACTACTACTACAATACTACTATTACTAATACTACTACTGCTAATGCTAACAGTACTACTACCACTACAAATACAACTCCTATTACTACTTGTGCTCCTACTATTGCTGCTACTACAACTACTGCTGCTGCTACCACTGCTAGGACTACGACTACTACTATGGCGACTACTACTGCTAATACTATTGCTACAACTATTAATGTTGTAACGGCTACTGCTGCTGCTACTACTACTGCTACTACTACTTCTGCTACAGTTACCACAAATACTAAAACTATAATTACTGCTACTACTACTGCTACTACCGCTATAACTACTATAACAACTGCTGCTACTCTTAATACTACACCTACCACTACTACTCCTACTCAAATTTGTACTACAACTCCCACTCCTACTATTACTACTACTACGACTGCTACAATAACTACTACTACTACTACAACTAGGACTACTATTACTACCGCTACTCCTACTATTACTACTAGTACTACTAATACAACTACTACAACTACTATTACAACTATTATTACTGTTAATTCTACGTTAGCTACTTCTACTACAACTCCGACTACTACTACAACTAATGATTTTACTACTACAACTACTACTACGACTACTACTAGTGCTACTACTATAACTATTGCTACTATTACCGCTACTGCTACTACCACTACTATTACTTCTATTACCCATGTTACTACTACCCTTGTAGTAGTACAACTACTCCTCCTTTCGCTACTATTACTACGACTACTCCTACTATTAGTACTACTCCTACAGCTAGAACTACTATTGCTACACTAGTTCTACTACTACTATTGCTACATCTACAACTAATACATCTCCCACTAGTATTACTATAGCTACTACTTCTTTTACAACAACTACTACTACTCCTACTAATATTACGGTGGCTACCACAACGACTGCTACTACTAGCAGTTGTACTACAACTACTACAACTACTACTGCTACTAATACTACTTTTGCTACTATGAATGCTAAACTACTATGACTACTTCTACTGCTATTGATATAACTGCTACTACTACTACGACTATTGCTATTACGACTACTATTGCAACCACTACGACCAGTGCTACGACTGCTATTACTACTACTATAGCTACTACTACGGCAACAACTACTACTACTAGTACTTCAGTACTACGACTATTGCTACTACCACAATTGCTACTACGGCTACTACTAGCACTGCTACTACTGTTACCACTACTACTACAACAACAACAACAACTACTACTACTACTACTACAACTACAACTACTATTGCTGCTATAACCGCTACTACTACTGCTCCAACTACTACTACTACTACTACTACTACCCCATCTATAGATACTCCTACTATAACTGCTACTACAATTACCTATACTTCCATTGCTGCTACTATTACTCCTACCACTGCTATTACTACTCCTACTATTACTACTATTCCTACTACTGCTATTTCTGCTCCTACTATTACTACCACTCCTACTTCTACTAGTTCTACAACTACTTCTACTGCTTCTACAACAACTACTACTATTACTACGCCAGCTACTACGTCTACTACTACGACTAATACTGCGCCTATTACCACTACGACTACTACTACTACTACGACTACTATGATTACTAGTATAACAACAACTACTACTACAACTACTTTAGCTATGGCCACTCCTACAACACTACCACTATTACAATTACTACTACTAATACTACTACGACTACCATTGCTACTACTACTACGACTACTATTTCTACTACTACTACTACTACTACTACTACTACTACTACTCCTACTCCTACCACTTCTTCTACTACAACTACTGCTACTACTACTACTGCTGCTGCTGCTACTGCTACTATTGCTAGTACTACTGCTACTACTACTACTACTACAACTACTACTTCTGCTACTATTGCTACTAATACTACTACAATAACTACTAGTACTATGGCTATTACCACTGATATTGCTTATACTAGAACTCCTACTCCAACTACTACAGCACCAGCTACTACTACTAATACTCCTACTTCTACTACTGCTACAACCACTGTAGCCACTATTTATACTCCTACTATCGATGCTTCTACTACTTCTTCTACTGCTAGTGCATCAACTATTGTTGTTATTACTAATACTAACACTACTACTGCAACTACTACTATTGCTATTACTTCCACAACTAATACGGCTACTTCTACTACTAATACTACTACTACTACCACCCCTACTTTTGCTACTATTGCAACTACTAGTTCTACAACTACTACAACTACTTCTATTACTACTGCTGCTGCTGTTGTTGCTGCTGCTACTAGTACTACGACTACTATTACTACTTCTATTACTAATACTGCTACTATTACTTCTACTACTACTACTACTATTGCTTCTACTATAACTACTACTATCGCTACTATTACTACTACTACAGCAACTACTACTGCTACTACTTGTACTACTACCGCTACTAATGGTAGTATTATTACTACTACTACTATACTGCTGCCACAATTGCTGCAATTACTGCTACTACTACTGCTACCACAACTGCCGTGGCTAGTAGTACAACAACTACTACTACACCTTCTACTACTACTACTACAACTACTACTGCAACTGCTACTAGTACGACAACTACTATTGCGGCTACTAATACTACTAGTACAACTACTACTAATTCTACTACTACTACTGTTGTTGCCACTGCTGCAACTAGTGCCAGTACTGCTCTACTTCTCCTACTACTACTCTTTCCGCTACTACTACTGTTGTTGCTATAGTGCTACTGCCTCTATTACTACTACTGCTACTTCTACTTCTACTACTTCTGCTACTACTTATGTTACTTTCAATGCTACTAATTCAACTACGACAACTACAATTGATTCAACAATAACTACCTCTAATACTGTTGTTATTACTTTCGCTCCTACTGCTACGACTACTACTACTTCTACTACTGCTTCTACAACCACTACAACTTCTACTTCTATTACTACTACAACTAATAATGCCACTAGTACTACTACCACTACACTACTACTACTAATGCCACAACTACTACTACCACTACTAATACTACTAATATTACTACTAGTACTTCTACTATTACTAATACTTCTACTACTACTACTACTAGTACTATGACTACTACTATTACTTCTGCCACTACTACTACTACTATTAGTTCTACAATAATTACTAATACTACTACAACTACTACTATTACTACTATAACTACTATTGCTATGACTACGACTACTATTTCTACTACTACTACTAGTACTACTACCTCTACTCTAATTACTGTCACTGCTACTGCTACGGCTCTACTACTACTACTACATGTCTTGCTATTGCTACTACTACTAATACTACTGCTACATCTGTAACTAACGCTACTGCTACTACTACTACTACAATAACTACTATAAAAACTACTACTACTACTACTGCTACCACTGCTATGATGCCTGCCACGACTATTAATACTACTACTTCAACTACTACTACTACTCTTACTACTGTGACTACTACTACCACTACTACCATTGCTACTACTTTTACTGCTGCTGCAACTACTACAACTACTGCTGCTGCTACTAATCCTACTACTACTACAACTTCTTCTGCTGCAACAACTACTACTATTACAACAACAACCACTACTCCAATTACTGCTACTACTACAACTCCTACCACTACTACTACTATTACTTCTGCTACTACTTTTGCTGCCATTGCTACTACTTCTACTACTACTACTACTCCTCCTCCTACTCCTCCTACTACTGTTGCTGGTACTGCTACAACTACCACCACTACTACTACTACTACTACTACTACTTCTCCTACTACAGGTACAACTAGTACTACTACCATTTCTAACCCAACTACTACTACTACTACTACTACCTCTACTACTGCTCCTGCTACTACCACAACTACATCTACTACTACTTCTACTACTACTCATGATACTACTACTACTACTACTTCTCCAACTAATACTACTACAACTATAACCACTACTATTACTAATAGCACTGCTCCTACTGCCACTACTACTGCTACTACTACTACTACTACTGCCACTACCATTTCTACCACTGCTACTACTACCACTAGTACTACTATTGCAACAACTACTACCACCGCTACTGTTACTACTACTACTTCTCCTACTACTAGTACTACTACTACTACCACCACCACCACTACTATTGCAACTACTACTGCTACTACTACTACTACGACTATTACTGCTACGACTACTACGACTGCGACTACTACTGCTACTACTAGTACTATTTGTCCTACTACTGTGACTACTCCTACTACTGCAACTACTACTACTACTACTACTACTAGTTTCAGTTACTACTACTACCAGTACTAATGCGGCTCCTATTGCTACAACTACTACTACTACAAGTACTACTATACTACTACTACTAATACTACTATGATTGCTATTACGACTACCACTACTATTACAACTAATACTACTGCTACTATGGCAAACGCTGCTACTACTAGTACTATTGCTACTACTACTAGTACTATTGCTACTACTACAACTAGTCATACTACTACTAGTACTACTACTTCTCCTACTACTACTATTGTTGCTTCTATTACTACTACTACTATTACTTCTACTGCTACTTCTACTATAACTAGTACTACGATAGCCACTACTACTGCTACAGCTACAGCTACAACAACTACTAATGCTACTATAGCAACTACAACAATGACTGTTACCGCTACTACTACTACTATAACTGCTACTATTAGTACTACTACTATTACTACTATTACCACTAGTTCTCCTACTACTACAACTTTTACTACTACTTCTACTACTATTACGACTACTACTACTACTACTGATACTACTACTACTACGACTGCTACTACTACTACTGTCGCTACTACTATTAATACTACTACTACTTCTATTGCTATAACAACAATAGTAGCAATAACAAGAACTACTACTACTACTACCACTACTGCCACTACTGCTACTAATGCTACTACTGGTACGACTACTACAACTACTACTGCCACTATTACAACTACTGCTACTAGTAGTACCACAACTACAACTAATACAACAATAACTACTACTCCTACAACTACTTTTCCTACAAGAACAACAACTACTAACACTCTTGCTTCTCCTACAACTACTGCTCCTGCTACTGGTACACCTCCTACTACTATTGCTATAACTAGTACTACTACTACTACTGCTACAATAGCTACTACTGCTACAGCTACTAGTAAGAGCACTATTACTACTACTCCAACTACAACAACAACTACTGCTAATATTGATACTTTTGCTAATACTACTACTACTACGTTTTGTACTACTGCTACTACTACAACAACTACTGCTAGTACTAATACAGCTACCACTACTTCTACTACTGCTACTATTATTACTATTGCTACTACTATTAAGCCTAATGTAACTACTACTTCTCCTACAATTACCACTACTAGTGCTACTACTACTTATATTACTAGTGCTTCTACTACTGCTGCTTCTGATACAACTACTTCTATTACAACTATTACTTCTAATACTACTATTACTTCTAATACTACTACGACTACTGCTACTGCTACTACGGATGCTATTATAGCTACTACTACTTCAGCCACTACTACTACAACTACTACTACTACTTTTGCTACTGCTACTACTACTACTACTGCTACTGCTATTGCTACTGCAGCTACAACTGCTACTACAACAACAACTACTGCTACTACTCATACAGCTGCAACTGCTCCTACAAGTACTACTACTCGTACTTCTACTACTATTTCTACTTTGATTACCACTACTACTATTTCTACTTCTACTACAATTACTTTTGCTACTATTTCTACTACTGCTACTACTGCTACTACTACTACTAGTACTACTACTAATGCTACTACCGCAGCTCCTACTATGATAACTACAACAACTACTACTACTGCTGCTACTACAGCTACTTCTACTACTTCTGCTCTTACTGCAACTACTACTACAGCTGCTACTACTAAAACTATCACTACTACAACAACTAGTACTGATACTGCTACAGTAGTTGCTACTATGACTACTAGTATTAGTACTGCTACTATAACTACTGCAACCGTTCCTACTACTATTAAAACTACTCCTGCTGCTATTGCTGCTTCTACAGCTACTTGAACTGCTACTCCTACTAATACTACTACTGCTACAACTGTCGCTAATACTAATACTGCTACTGTTAATACTATTATTGCTGTCGCTATTACAAATACTGCCACCACTCCAACATCCCCTACTACTACAACTACTGCTAATACTACTGCAACTTGTACTATTGCTACTACTACAACTACTAGACTGCTATAACCACTACTACTGCTATTACTACTATCGCTACTACTTCTGCTACAACTATTATCCTACTACTACTACTATTGCTACTGCTGCTGCTGCTACTGCTGCAACCACTACTAATACTACTACTACTCCATTGCTATTGTTGCCACTACTTCTGCTACTTCTCCAACTACTTTGACTACTGCTACTACTACTTCTGCTACAACTACTGCTACAGCTTCTACTACTACTACCTCTACTACAACTGCTACTACCAATACTACTACTACAACTCCTGCTACTAATACTAATGCTTCTACTACAACAATTGTTGCTGCTACTACTACTATGAAAATAGCTCCTATTACTACCGCTGGCATTGACACTACTATTGCTAGTACTATTACTTATACTATAGCTACTGCAACTGCTACACCTACTACTAATGCTACTGCTTTGACGACTACTACTGTTGCTACCAATACTACTGCAGCTTCTGCTTGTACTACTACTACTACTACTTTCCCTTCTACTAATGCTACTTCCACTAATACTGTTACAACTAATACTCCTACTACTACTGCTACAACTTGCACTACAACTACTTCTACTACTACTTCTGCTACTGTAACTCCTACCCTTTCTATTACTGCTGCTACTATTACTACTACTACTACTTCTACTTTTGTTACAACTACTCCGACTACGACTTCTACTTCTACTGGTACTACTACTACTACTACTACTACTACTACTACTACAGCGGCTACTATTGTTGCAATTACCACTACAACTACAACTTTTGCAACTACTTCAACTACTGCAACAACTACCACGACGACTACTTCTACTTCCACTAATACTATTACTATTACTACTACTACTATTGCTACTACTACTACTACGACTACAACTACTACTAGTACTAGTTTAACTACAATGACAAGTACTACCACCACTTATCCGTCACTACTACTTTTGGTACTACAACTACTGCTATGGCTACGATTAAGGCTACAACAACTAGAACTACTACTACTTTTACTATGACTACTGCGACTTCTTCCATAACTACTACTTCTACTAGTACAAAAACTACTACTACTTCTACTGCAACTACTGCTAATGCTTCTGATACATTTTATCCTACTCGTACTACTACTACTTGTACTGCTACTACTGCTACTACTACTACAACTGATCCTACTAATACTTCTCCTCCTACTATTGCTACTACTACTACTATAGCTACTACGGCTACTATAACTACTACTACTACTATAGCGGCAACTCCTACTACTGGCAGTACCACTATGACTGGCATAACTATAGCAACTATTACTACTGTTACTACTACTACTACTACTTCCCCTACTACTAATACTTCTACTACAGCTACGACTAATGCAACTATTGCTACTACAATAATTATATCTACTACTGTTGCTTCTCCTACTTCTACTACTTCTGCTATTACTGCTTCTACAACTTCTACTACTACTAATGCTACTACCGCAACTACTACTATTACTACTACCGCTACTGCTACTACAGCAACAACAACTGCTACTACTGCTACTACTACTCCCACTACCACCACTACTACTACTACTACTTCTTCTACTGCTACTACTACTACTACTATTATAACTGCTACAACTGCTATAACACAACAACAACTACTACTACTTCTACTACTGCTATTGCTACTACTAGTACTATGACTACTACTACTGCGACTAACATTAATTTAACTACTACCACTACTATTACTGCGAGAACTACTCCTACTTCAACTACTATTATTACTAATACTGCTACTACTATTGCTACCGATGTTATTATGACTTCTAGGATAACTACTATAATAACTACTACTACTGCTACTACTTCAACTAGTACTTCTACTACTACCACTATCTCTACCGCTACAACTACCACTAATATTTCTACTATTATTGTTACTACAAATACTGCTAGTACTGCACATACTACTAGTATAACTACTACTGCAACTAATAAAACTACAATTACTGCAACTACTTCTGCTACTGTCACAACAACTACTGTTACAACTAGTACTACTCCTACTGCTACTGCTACTACTACTACAACTACTACGACTGTGACTACTACTACTACGACTACTACAATTGTGACTACTACTACTACTACTACAACTACTATGACTGTGACAACTACTGCTGCTGCTCCTACTACTACTACTTCAACAACTACTACTACCTTTACTACTACTTCTACTTCCACTGCTATTACTACTACTAGTACTACTACAAGTATGTCTACAGCTACTACTGCAACAACTACCACTACTACTATTATTAATACAGCTACTACTATGGCTACCACAACTGCTACTACTATTGCTACAACTACTACTTCTCATACTGCTACTACTACTACTGCTACTGCTACTACTACTGCTGTTACGGCTACTACTACTATTGTTGTTCTTACTACTACTACTACTACTACTACTATTACTACTACTACTACCACCACCACCATTACTAGTACCATGGCTACTATTGCTACCGGTAATACTACTGCTAAAGCCAGTACTACTACTACTGCTGTGATTGCAACTACGGCTACACCTACTAGTACTGCTACTATTACTACAACGGCTAGTATTACTACAACTACTACTACTACAACTGCAACTATTGCTACAACTACACCGACTGCAACTACCAATACTAGTACAACTACTACCACTACTTCTACTACTACTATTGCTACTACTACTACTACTACTCCTACTACCACTACTACTATAACAACTACAAAAATAATAACAACATCTACTAATACTACCACCACTACTACTACCACTACGACTAGTATAACTACCGCTACTACAACTCCTATTGCTGTTGCTACTACTACTATTCCTAATACTACTACGACTCCTACTACTACTGCTACTACTACTACTACTACTATTACCCTTATCTTCTTATGTGTGCTGTAAAGTAGATGTGTAAAGCAGATGCTTCCTTATCTGCTTATGTGTGTTGTAAAGTAGATGTGTGCTGTAAAGTAGATGTGTAAAGCAGATGCTTCCTTATTTGCTTATGTGTACTGTAAAGTAGATGTGTGTTGTAAAGTAGATGTGTAAAGCAGATGCTTCCTTATCTGCTTATGTGTGCTGTAAACGTTCTCTATATAAAGAGGACCATATGTAACAATGAAAACACAAGAAATAGAAAGATTCACCCAGCCTTGAAGTGCAATAGTCATCTGTGAGTTTTCCTTATCTTTTCTCCTTATTTTCTGTTGTTCTTCAAAAATTTACCTATTTTGCTTCTGTACAAACTACAAATTATACACTGGTATCAGAGCAAGGTTTCCTAAGATATGGCTGTAGCGTAAATATTTCTGAGGTTAAGGTATAAAAGGCTCTGGAAGTAGGAAGTGTTCTTACTCGGATTATTACCAAGTCAGGACTTACCTTTCACCAAAAAAAAATAAATAATATCTTGTGTTTAAGAACTCCCGTAAGGCAAAAGGCGAAGGTACTATATCTGGTAGCTAGGGTAAGTCCAGTGAAACCCGGAGATGAGCCTAGAGGAAGTAATAAGCATGGGATAAAAAGAAAAACTAATGGAGGTATGTCTGAGACCTGGGAAAAGTCAATCCAGGAATGGTATGAACACTCTAGGACTTCTACCCTTGAGTACCTTGACCTTGCTTCCACCTCTTAAGTCAGTAACAGTCATTTAGCTCACAACCTATCAGTAATTTTCGACATAACTTGTCTATCCTCACGAGTTCATCTCAAAAACTTCAAACAGATTATTGAGAAGTGTCAGAACCTTGAAGAAGAAGTCTCTAGGTTAAGGGTTGCCTTAAAAAACCTTACCTCTGTATTCTTGGAAAATAAACAATTAACAAAGCAGGAGGCTCGAGTACTTATAGCTGAACTCACCAAACAACCAAAGCTAGTTAAGGAAGCTCTTAGGCTCACGGCGGATCTAAGCAAGAAGATTGATCGGGTAGAGAATCTTCTTCACCGGGTCGAACGGTGGACAGCTGCATGAGCAACTATGTCATCTCAAGAAGCATGCAATCATATCGGGAAGCTACTCAAGCTACGAAACTCATTGAAGCTCCTGCTGTAGGCTTTACAAAGCCTAGTGAATACCAAGGAGCCTTTTTAGGCAGTTCAGCTATTATTAAACAAAATAACACACAACTCCAACTTTTAGTGCTGATTGCTGAAACTTGAGGGATATCAAGTCTGATCTCAAGGCGATAGTTGAGCAGACAAAGAAAGGGACCAGCACAGTAGCAGCAATCCCCGACTCCCTCATTGAAAAACTTCAAAGCCTGACCATTGGAGTACCAGAGAAGCCAAAGGAAGGCAAAGGGAGGCTACGAGTTTTCAAAGATCCCTTCAAGACTCTCAAGGAAGAACAGGGGAAGCTCAAAAATTAATGGCGTTAGGACCCAACATGCAAGTAGCTCAGAGGCAACCATCTACACCACTGTTCGAGGACCAAATCAGAGAGTATAGACAAATCAGAGGCACTTGCACAACGCTCAACAAGCAACAAAAAGATTGAGTAGATGTCTCACCGGGAGGAGCACTCCACAGCATACCCTAGAACAACAAATAGACCCGCAAATTCAACTAAGGCTATCCATGCAGGAACGAGCTTCAATAGTTCCTGCAGAGGTACTTTACCACTCTTTAAGAGATGACGCCCATCACAGAGTCTACGTGAACCGATAGGAGGAAGCAATTCTATGCATTGATGGGAATCAAGTGGACCAGGCTTTTATTCAAGAAGAAAGCTACAACCAATTGCAAAGAAGTGGGATGCAGTACATCCATCTTGGGATATTACAAATACGAATCCAGATCCTACATCGGCAAGAGGAAGGTACAATGGCTTTAATTATTTTTAGAGATAGTCGATGGCTTGGGGACCATTCAATTCTAGCAACAATGGAGGTAGACCTAACTAGAGGAAGTCAACTAGTTTATGTTATTCCCGATATTATCCTCACAATTGAAGATTTCTACAGAAGTATCCAAGTTTCTATTCTTACCAGAGGATATGAGCAATGGCAAGATGGCGAGGCTAATCTTCTTATTACCAGAGGCTTTGTCGGGAGATTGTCCAACACCCCAAATGTTGGATTTGCTTATGAAGTCCAAGGTGTAGTTGACTATCTTGTAAGTCATGGAGTTCCGGCCTTACCAGGGTAGAGGTATTCAACAACAGTATTACGAGGACGAAACTGAGTCATTAGACCTACTCAAATTACTATCCCTGTGCAGCCCTCAGAGCTCAACTGCCAAAACTTGATTGATGGAAGCATTTCCTTATAATTCAATAATTATATAGCAGCGTAAACAGCCAGACGATCCAGCTACAACAACCGTAATGGGGAAATCTCAAGTGATTAGGAAGAACTCCAGACTCCTCATACAATTGCAGTTTTCATTGAAGGGGTGCTTGAAGCAGACCAGGAAGCCGAAGAGAACCTGGGCAATAGCTACTTCGATCAACTTCAATACAAGGAGTATTCAGAAGGAATGCTGGATTATCCGGCTGTGATGTCATTTGGGATAAATACCCTAAGGAGGAGAAGGATTTTATCAATCCCCTCTCCCCCGGAGATAATGAAAATGAAGGTATTTTCATTTCCCAAGATTTTGCTGATGTTATTGCAGCAGGATATGAAGCTGAAGAAGAACAAGAAATGGAATATGCAATGCTTAAAAAATTAGCTGAACAATTATATTCCAGTGCTATTACTTCAGCAACATCACCATACAGACCACCTGCTGATACTTCTATGGGTCCCCCCAGTTATCCACCGGCAGTCAACACTGGTCTTCTACTTCCCGACAAGCACCTAATTTTGAAGGAAAAAGGCAAGGGAGATTCAGGGGAGGATTCAACAATGAGATGTGGACTCTTCCATCTGCTCAGCAATTTGGAGGGGCCATGTTCGTAATCCCAGAACAATTGGGTTTATTCGATGCTGCCTTCTCAAGGTGGGAGTCTATTACCAAAAACCATGTAGCAAGCCAAGGGTTTACTGATGCAAGGGACAAGATAGAATACATGGAAAATCTATTGGGAGAAGTTGAAAAGCTGACTTGGGTTCAATGGCGAATGCAATATGGAGATGAATACCAAGCGTTAATAGATTCTGGTGACGGAAGGGAGGGGACTCAAAATATCCTTTCCCAAATGAGAAGAGTATTTTCTCTCGAAGACCCCACCCAGGGATCAATAGTAATTCAAGATATTGCATATAGAGATCTTGAAAGACTATCCTGTGAAAACATGAAGGATATTATCTCATACATGAATGACTATCTGAGGTTAGCAGCAAAAATGGGAAGGCTCTATATTAGCAATGATTTGTCTGAGAAATTCTGGATGAAGATGCCTGGGGAATTGGGCAAGCGAATGAAGGAGGCCTTTGAGCAAAAGTATCCTGGAGTTATTATTAGGGTAATGCCTCGAATTTTATTTGCTTACAGGTATCTGGAGGATGAATGCAAAGATGCTGCATTCAGAAGGACATTGAAGGATCTCTCCTTCTGCAGCAAGATCCCAATCCCAGGATACTATGGGAAGGAAAAGAAGTACGACATTCGAAGAGCCAAGACGTACAAGGGTAAGCCACATGACACCCATGTGCGTATTGAAAGAAGGAAGCACCTGATACGCAACAAGCATTGCAAGTGCTACCTATGCGGCCAAGAAGGACACTTTGCTAAAGAGTGCCCAAATGATCAAAGGAATATCAAAAGAGTTGCAATTTTTGAACAACTAGAAGTACCCAAAGACTGCGACATCATCTTAGTACAGGAAGGTGAGGATCAAAGTGATGCTATCTTTAGTATCACTGAAGATGAATACTATCAAGAAACCCAGAGGTCGCTTCATACCCTTGTGAAGGAACAGTTTATTTATGTTCTCGGAGAAGTTGATGGAGGATATCGTCCTCAGGTAAAATTACCTGATTATCAAGAAAATTGTATTCATATTTGGCAGCATAATAGCTTTGTGCAGCCCCAACATGAAAGATGTGTATGCTGCAAAAGACAATCCATGCAAAGGGCAAGGATCCATTGCCCTGAATGCAAGGTAACTGCCTGCAATCTTTGTGGGCCTTATTACTTCAAGATGGAAGTTCCCGTGGCACCGGCCCCATCAGCACCATTCTTTCCGCAAAAGCTTATTCAAGAACAACAATATTACATATCATGGTGCGAGAGTGAAATGGAAAGACTAAAGAAGGAGGTGGAGTACTACAGGCGGAAAGCCCGGGAGCTGGAACTTGAAAAGACCTTGCAACAAGACTTTGCCGAACTTAACAAAGGCAAAGGATTACATGAAGAACAGATACCCGAAAATGAAGAAGAAGAACCGGAGTACTCCCATGTCGTATACCAAGAAAGCATCCTAAAGGCATCAGCGGGAGATACAGCTCAAGCAACACCCGGCCCGAAACTGGTAAAAAATATGCTTTATAACATGAATGTGGAATTTGAGATTCCTAACATACCCAGGTTCAAAGTCTGAGCAATATTAGATACTGGAGCAACAATCTGTTGTGTAGATGAGGCATCTGTACCAAAAGAAGCACTAGAATAGAACAACTTTATTGTTCATTTCAGTGGGATAAACTCAAAGCAAATCACTGAAAAGAAGCTCAGAGGAGGCAGGATGTATATTGGAGACAATACCTTCAGAATCCCCTACACCTACGGCTTCAGGATGGAATTGGGCGATGACATCAAGATGATCATTGGGTGCAATTTTATAGAAGCCATGCAAGGAGGGGTTCTCATAGAAGGTAACATTGTGACATTTTATAAGAATCTGACAACTATAAACACTACACCTGTAGCGTCAGTGACTGCCACTGTTGAAGAACTTGACTTGGAAGAAGATGAATATATTGACATCTAAGAATCAGTATACTACAATGCTGGCGAGAATAGGGAGTCTTTTCTTAGTAAGTTCCATCCAACAATTAGTAGGCTCAGGGAAGCGGGATTCATTGGAGAAGACCCTCTCAGGCATTGGGCCAGGAACAAGGTAGTATGCCATCTGGATATTAAAAATCCAGACTTCATAATAGAAGACCGGTCACTAAAGCATGTGACGCCTCAACTACAAGATGCATTTCGAAGGCATATAAGGGTCTTACTAGACCTCGGCGTCATCAAGCCAAGTAAGAGCTGCCATAGGACAACGACCATTATCGTGAATTTTGGAACCAGTATTGATCCAAAAATCGGCAAAGAAGTCAAAGGCAAAGAACGAATGGTCTTCAACTATAGGCGTCTTAATGACATCACCAACAAGGACCAATATAGCCTACCAGGGATCAATACCATTCGAAAAAGGGTGAGCCAAAGCAAAATTTATTCTAAATTTGACCTTAAAAGTGGTTTTCACCAGGTTGCTATGCATCCGGATTCAATCACGTGGACTGCGTTTTGGGTCCCTGATGGTCTCTATGAATGGCTGGTTATGCCATTCGGGCTCAAAAACGCCCCCTCGATTTTTCAAAGGAAGATGGACTCATGCTTCAAAGGTACTGAAGAATTTATTGCAGTATACATTGATGATATCCTGGTTTTCTCTCAAACCGAGGAGGATCATGCAAAGCACCTCCAGATTATGCTCAACATCTGTGAGGGCCATGGGCTTGTCCTTAGCCCTTCCAAAATGAAGATAGCAGTAACAGAAGTAGAATTTCTGGGAGCTGTTCTAGGTAACAAAAAATTAAAATTGCAGCCTCATATTATCAAAAAAATTACGAAGGTAAGAAACCAAAGTCTCATGGAAAAGAAGGGACTTCGCTCTTGGTTGGGCATTCTGAATTATGCCAGGAGCTATATTCCAAATCTGGGAAAATTGCTCAGCCCCTTTTTCGCCAAGACTAGCCCAACTGGCGATAAAAGAATGAATAAGCAGGACTGGATGCTAGTTGACCAAATCAAGCAGATGGTCAAGCAACTTCCCGACCTAGAAGTTCCCCCAGAGAAGTGTTTTATTATTCTCGAGACGGATGGCTGCACGGACAGATGGGGAGGAATTTGCAAATGGAAACCCCAGAGGTTTGATCCCAGGATAACCGAAAAGATTTGTGCCTATGCTAGTGGGAAATTTAATCCTCCAAAGTCTACCATAGAGATCTATGCGGTAATGAACACGATGGAAGCTTTGAAAATCTATTTCCTGGACAAAGAAGACTTGATTATACGAACAGACTGTCAGGCAATAATAAGCTTCTTCAACAAAATAGCTAATAACAAGTCTTCTAGAGTCCGATGGATGGCATTTACAGACTATATTACTGGTATCGGGATTTCTGTTCATTGTGAACATATTGATGGAAGGGACAATCAGTTGGCTGATGCTTTATCAAGGCTAATTAACTGTCTTATTATTATAGGATAGCCAGACGAAGTAACATTGAACAAAATGAATCTTGCTTCCCAGGCCTTAGAAGAAACAATGAGTGGAAACAGCCAGAAGGCTCGAAATCAAGTAGCCTGCCTGCTCCTTGCACTCCAACGCTCATTGAACAATACCACCAACTCCTTCAACAGTTCCCTCAACCACTGTCCCAATCCAATGCAACCAGGGAACAGCTACGCAATATACAATAGTAGGTCTCAGCACAAGCAGTTGAAGCCCTACAACAGCTCATGGACCTGCACACCCTAAAGCTACAACAGTGCCAGCAAATGAGCGCGACAGATAAATTCTGGAAGGATTGGTATCCGGCCACTCAATAGGTTGATAAGCAGCTAAACCAAGCTGTTCAACTCACTAAAGATGTTGTAACTCGAATGGCCCACTTTAATCTCTAATACTCTACAGAAGCATGGTGGGGTTCCTTATCTGCTTATGTGTGCTATAAAGTAGATGTGTAAAGCAGATACTTCCTTATCTGCTTATGTGTGCTGCGAAGTAGATGTGTAAAGCAGATGCTTCCTTATTTGCTTATGTGTACTGTAAAGTAGATGTGTGCTGTAAAGTAGATGTGTAAAGCAGATGCTTCCTTATCTGCTTATGTGTGCTATAAATGTTCTCTATATAAAGAGGACCATATGTAACAATGAAAACACAAGAAATAGAAAGATTCACCCCTACTTCTATGACTTCTACTACCACTACTGCTGCTACTACTACTACTAATACTACCACCACTACTGCTACTAATACCACTCCCACTACTACTACTACTCCAGCTACTGCTTGTACTCCTTCTACTTCTCCTATGACTACTTCTGCTACTACTAATATAGCAACTACTACTACTGCAACTTTGCGATTGCATCTACTACTCCTGCAACCACTACTTCGACTACTGCACCAACTACTACTAATGCTACTACTACCAGTGCTACTCCTACTATTATCACTGCAACTGCTACTACTACTACTCCTACTCCTACTTCTATTGCTACTATTACTACTTCTCCTACTGCTACTACAACTATTACTGCTGTTATGACTACTACTACTATTGTTGTTCTTACTACTAGTACTACTACGACTACTACTAACACTTATCTTACCACCACTACCAGTACCATTGCTACTGCTGCTACACCTAATACTACTGCTAAGACTAGTACAACTACTACTGTTGTTAACGCAACTGCTACTACACCTACTAGCACTGCTACTACTACTACAACGATTAGTATTACTACTGCTACTGCTACTACAACTGCAACAACTGCTACTACCAATACTAGTACAACTACTACCATTGCTCCTACTGCTACTATTGCTACTACTACTACTACCACTACTACTACTACTACCACTACTATGACAACTACAAAAACAACAACAACAACAACAACTACTACTACTACTACTACTACTATCACAACTACTGCTGCTACTAGTACTACTACTACCACTATGACTACTACAACTACCACTACTACTTCTACTCCTATTGCTGCTACTACTTCTACTACTATTTCTACTTCTACTACAACAACTGCTACAACTACTACTACTACTTATACTACTACTACTGCTCCTACTGTTGCTACTACGACTACTACTACTACTACTACTACTATTACTTCTACTTCTACGACTACTACTACCACTAATACTACCAGCACTACTACTACTAATACCACTCCCACTACTGCTGCTGCTACTTCTGCTACTAGTACTCCTTCTAGTTCTCCTACGACTACTTCTGCTATTACTACTATAGCAGCTATAACTACTGCCACTACTACTACTGTAACCTTTGCCACTACTTCTACTACTAAGACAACCACTGCTTCTACTACTAATTCTACTACTACCGCTGCTACTCCTTCTGTTGCCATAGCTACTGCTACTACTGCTACTTCTCCTACTACTACTACTGTGACCATTACTACTACACCTACCATTGCTACTACTACCATGACTACTGTGACTAGTACTACTACTACTACAACTACTACTATTGCTACTACTACTACTATAACAAGTGTATCTACTGCTATTACTACTACTACTTAAACTACTATCGTTACTACCACTATTACTACAGCTACTACTATTGCAACCACTGCTATTGCTACTACTACTGCTATTACTACTACTCCTACTCCTTCTACTACTACTTCTACTATTACTTCTCCTATATCTACTACTACTGCTGCTGCTGCTACTAATACCACTACAGGAGCTACGACTACTACTGTTGCTGCTCTTACTACTAGTACTAGTACTACTACTACTACCACCACACTTCCTACTACCACTACTAGTACTAGTACTTCCAATACTAGTACCATTGCTATTGTTGCTACCCCTAACACTACTACTATGACTAGTACTACTACTAATGGTACTACTACAACTATTGCAACTGCAGCTACACCTACTAGTATTGCTACTACTACTACAACGGTTAGCATTACTAGTGCTCCTACTACTACTCCTATGCTTAATATAGCTACAACTACTGCAACTTATCCAACAACTGCTACTTCTATAACTCCTACAACTACTCCTCCTTCTGCATCAACTACTATTGCTACTTCTACTACTACTAATTCTCCTACTACCACTACTGCTACTACTACGGCTATTGCAAATACTACTACTACCACTACCACTACTGCTCCTACTAATGCTATTGTGACTACTATTACTACTACTATTACCATAGCTACAACTACTAATTCTCCTACAACTACCACTTCTGCTACTACTTATGCTACTGCTACTACTAATACTCCTCCCCCTCCTGCTGCTACTACAACTATTACTACTATTGCTACCACTGCAACTACCAATACTAGTACAACTATAGCCACTACAGCAATTACAACCACTACTACAGCTATTGCTGCCACTACTACCACTACTATTGCTACTATTACTACTACCAATACTACCACTACTACTGCTACTATTACTACTGCCACTACTACTACTACAACTACTACTACTACTACTTCGGCAAGTACTCTGCTTCTCCAACTGGTACTACTACTGCTATTACTGCTCTTGCTACTACTACTACTCCTGCTACTACTACTACTACTACTACTATTGACACAGTTGCTACTACTACTACTGCTACTACTCTACTTCACCTTCTCTTATGACTACTGATAGTACTTTTGCTACTAATTCTATTGTTACTACTACTATTATTACTTCTATTGCAGCTACAACTACTACTACAACTACTACTACAACAGCTACTACTAGTAATACTGCTGCTACTACTACTACTACTACTATTCCTGCTACACGACTACAACAACAACTACTGTTGCTACTACTTTCGCGATGACTACTACTACAATGACAATTCCTAATACTACTCGTACCACTACAATGATTACCGCTACTACTTCTACCATTACTATAACTACTATAACTACTACCGCTGCTACTTCTACTAATACTACTACTACTACAACTATCGCTTTGACCCAACTACTACAACTACTACTACAACTACTACTATTAACGCAACCACTTCTCCCACTATTAGTACTACTGCTACTAATATTCCTACTACTACTACTCGAACTACTTCTCATACTACTACTACTACTACTATTATTGCTACTATTGGTGCTACAACAACTACTGCTACTATCACTACAACTACAATAATAACTACTGATACAACTACTTCCTATACTACTACTACTGTTGCTACAACTACTACTACTACATCTCCTACCGCTACTACTATTACTACTACCACTACTGCCACTAATGCTACTGTTGCGGCCACTAATGCTACTATTGCTACTACTACAGCTACTCTTACTATTACTATTACTATGACTGCTACTGCTACTAGTATTATTTCTCCTACTACTGCTACTGTTCCAACTACAAAGGCTGCAACTACTTCTACTGCTATAACTACTATTACTACTGCTACTTGTACTATAGCTACTTGTACAATAGCTGCTACTACTACAACTATTTCACCTACTATTGCTGCTACTACTTCTATTGATACTACCGCTACAACTATTCCCATGATAATTTCTACTACTACTGCTGCTACAGCTACTCCTGCTACTGCTGTAATTACTACTGCTACTACTATTATTACTACTATGGCTGCTATTCCTTCTACTACTACTACTACTGCCACCACGATTAGCACAACTACTTCCATGACTATCGCTGCTACAGCTACACTGGCTACCACTATAATTATTACTATTCCTACTGCAACAACTACTATTAATACCACCACTATTTCTATTACAGCTAGTGTTGCTACTACTACTACTACTCCTATGACTAGTGCCACTACTATGACTACTACTAATAATAATAATAAAACAACTATAACTATTGCTACTACTACTACAACCATTGCTGCTGCTACTACTTTTGTTACTACTACTACTACTACTACTACTACTACTACTACTACTACTACTTGTTGTATTACTACTACTACTGCTACAACTTTTGCTACTACTTCTAGTATAATAGCTTCTACTATTACCACTA
The DNA here is from genome assembly GCA_005019695.1 of Trichopus zeylanicus subsp. travancoricus. Taxonomy (NCBI): domain Eukaryota; kingdom Viridiplantae; phylum Streptophyta; class Magnoliopsida; order Dioscoreales; family Dioscoreaceae; genus Trichopus; species Trichopus zeylanicus. The sequence continues at coordinate 51,740 of RXID01022148.1, read as the reverse complement.
CTACTGCTAATACAACAACTTTTGCAGTTAGTAGTTGTAATAGGAGTAGTAGTGCTACAGTCAGTAGTTGTAATAGGAGTTGGTGTAGGAGTAGGGATAATAATCAGAGCAGTGGTAGTAGTGGGAGTATTAGTATGAGTAGAAATAGAAGTAGTAGCTGTAGCAGCAGTAATAGTAGAACTAGTAGTAGTAGCAGGAGGAGTAGTAGTAGTAGTAGCAGTAGTGGTAGTAGTAGTAGTAGTAGAAGCAATAATAGTACTAATAACTGAAGTAATTGAAGTAGTAGGAGTAGTAGTTATACTAGTAGTAATAGTAATTGTAATAGTAGTAGAAGTACTTGTAGCAATATTAGTAGTAATATTAGTAGCAGTAGTAGTAATAGCAGTAGTGGTATTAGTAGTAATAGGTGTAGTAGTAGTTATTGTTGTAGTAGCAATAGTCGTAGTAGTAGCAGTAGTAGCAGTAGTAGTAGTGGTAGCGACAGCAGCAGCAGTAGTAATAGTGGTAGCCGTAGGTGTAGAAGTATCTGTATGAGTTGGAGTAGGAGTAGCAATAGTAGTTGTAGTAGTACTAGCAGTAATACGAGTAGGAGTCAAAGTACTATTATTAGTAGCAGTATTACGAGTAGGGGTAGTAGTAGTAGTGGCAGGAGTAGGAGTAGGAGTAGTAGTAGTTGTTGTTCTTGGTGTTGAAGTAGAAGAAGAATTAGGAGTAGTAGTTGTAGTAGTAGTAGTAGGAGTTGGAGTAGGGGTAGTAGAAGTTGCACTATTAATAGAAGTAGTAGCAATAATAGCAGCTGCAATAATAGTAGTTGTAGTAGTAATAGTAGTAGCAGTAGTAGTAGTAGTAGTAGCAATAGGAGTAGTAGTGTTAATGGTAGTAACAGTAGTAACAGTACTAGCAGTAGTAGTGGTGGTGGTAGTAGTAGTTATAGGAGTAGTAGTAGTTGTAGTGGTTGTTGTACTTGTACATCTTGGAGGAGTGATAGGGGTAGGAGTTGGAGTAGGAGTGACAGCATGAGCTGTAATCGTAGTGTTAGTACTTGTAGGAGTAGTAGTAGTAGCAGTCATACGAGTAGTAGTAGTGTTCGTAATCATTGTAGTAGTAGTAGTAGTATTAGTAGTAGTAGTAGTACAAATAGAAATAGGTGCGGTAATAGTAGTAGTTGTTGTTATTGCTGTCAAAGGAGTGGTAGGAGTAGGAGTGCCAGTACGAGTTGTAGTAGTAGTAGTACTAGTAAGAGTAGTAGCAGTAGCAGTAGCAGGAGTAGGAGTTATAGTATTAGCAGTGGGAAGAGGAGGAGGAATAGTAGTAGTAGTCATAGGACTTGGAGTATGAGTGGTAATAGGAGTAGTAGCAGTAGCAATAGTAGTAGTAGTAGCAGTGCCCATAGTAGCAATAGTTGGAGTAGTAGGCATAGTAGCAGTTGTAGCAATAGTAGCAATAGTAGCAGCAGCAGTAGTAAAAGTAGTGGTAGTAGTTGTAGTAGGAGTGCTACTAGTAGTAGTAGTAGTAGTAGTAGTAGTAGTAGTAGTAGTAGTAGTAGTAGTAGCAGCACCAGCAGCAGCAGTAGCGGTAGTAGCCGCAGCAATAGTAGTAGTCTCAATAGTAATAGTAGTAGAAGTAGTAGTAGTATTACAAGTAGTAGCAGCATAAGTAATAATAGTAGCTGTAGTAGTAGTATTTGAAATAGTAGAGTAGGAGTTGGAGTTGGAGTGGTAGTAGCAGAAGTAGTAGTAGTACTAATAGTGCTAGTTGCAGTAGTAGTTGTGCAGTTGTAGTTGTTGTCGTAGTAGAAGATAGGATTAGTAGTAGTAGTTGTAGCTGTAGTCATTGAAGTTGTAGTAATAATACCATTCGAAGCATCTGTCCTAGTAGTAGCAGTAGTACTAGTAGTAAAATTAGTAGTAGTAGGAGTAGTAGTAGTGGTAGAGGTAGTAGCGGTAGTAGTAGTAATAGTAGTTGTAATAGTCGGAGTAGTAGTTGTAGCAGTAATAGTAGTAGTAGCAGTAATAGTAGTAGTAGCAGCAACATTAGAAGTATTAGTAGTTGTAATAGTAGTTATAGTAGTAGTAGTAGTTGTTGTAGTTGTTGTTGTTCTAGTAGTAATAAGAGTAAGTGGTGGAGTATGGGTAGTAGTATGAGCTATAGTAGCAGTAATAGTAGTAGTAGGAGTAGTAGGAGGAGGAGGAGGAGGGGAAGTAGGAGCAGTAGAAGTAGTAGCAGTTGTAGTAGTAATAGCAATAGAAGTAGCTGCAGTAGTGGCAGTCGCAGTAGCGGTTGTAGCAATAGTAGTAGCAATAGTAGTAGTTGTAGTAGTAGTAGTAGTAGTAGTAGTAGTAGGAATAGTAGTTGTAGAAGTAGTAGTAGCATTTGTAGTAATAGTTGTAGGAGTAGTACTACTAGTCATAGCAATAGTAGTGGTAGTTGCGGTAATAGTTGTACTAGTAACAGTAGTAGTACTAGTAGTAACATTAGATGTAGTTATTGTCATAGTTGTTGTTGTAGTAACACTAGTAGTAGTCATAGCAGTAGTAGTAGAAGTAGTAGTAGTAGTAGTAGCAGTAAGAGTAGAGGTAGTAGTAGTAAGAGTAATAGTAGTAGTAGGAGTAGTATTAGTACTTATAGTTATAGGAGTAGTATTAGTAGTAGTTGTTGTTGTACTAGTAGTAGTATTAGTAGTAGTACGAGTAGAAGTAGGAGTAGGAGTAGTAGTAGCAATAGTAGCAATAGGAGTAGTAGTAGTGGTGGCTGGAGTAGGACTAGGAGTTGTTGTTGTAGTAGTAGTTGTTGTTGTAGTAGTAGAAGTAGTATTATTAGTAGTAGTTGTAGCAGTAGTATTAGTTGTAGTAGTAGTTGTAGTAAGAGTAGGAGTAGGAGTAATAGCAATTGGAGTTGTGGTAGTACTAGCAGTAGTAGGGATAGTAGTAGCAGTCGGAGTTAGAGTAGGAGTAGTAGCATTTGTACTAGTAATAGAAATAGTAGTAGTAGCAGCAACAGCTACAATAGTAGTAGTTGTAGTAGGTGTAGTACTACTAGTAGTACTAGTAGAAATTGGAGTAGTAGTGGTAATAGTAGTAACAGCAGTAATAGTAGTAGCAGTAGCGGTGGTAGTGGTAGTTGTAGTAGTAGGAGTAGTAGTAGCTGTAGTAGTTGTAGTAGTTGTTGTTGGACTAGTAGGAGTAGGAGTTGGAGTAGGAGTGGCAATATAAGTTGTAGTAGTAGTAGTAGTACTAATTAGAGTAGTAGTAGAAGTAGTAGCAGGAGTAGTAGTAGTAGTAGTGGTGGTAGTAGTATTAGGGGGAGGAATAGTTGTACTAGTAGTCGTAGGAGTAGGTGTACATGTGGTAATAGGAGTAGTAGTAGTTGGAAAAGAAGTAGTTGTAGTAGGAGTGGCCATAACAATAGTAGTTGGAGTAACAGGAGTAGTAGGCGCAGCAGCAGTAATAGTAACATTAGTGGTAGCAGTTGTAGTAGGAGTACTAGAAGTAGTAATAGAAATAGTAGCAGTTGTAGTAGTAGTAGTAGCAGTAGTTGTGGTAGTAGTAGCAGCAGTAGTAGTAGCAGTAGTAGTAGTAGTAGAAGTAGTAGAAGTAGTAGTAGTAGTAGCAGCAGAAATCATAGTAGTAGCTATAGATGTAGTAGTATTTGAAATAGTAGTAGAAGTAGGAGTTGGAGTTGGAGTAGTAGTAGTAGAAGTAAGAGTTGTATTAGTAGTATTAGTCACTATTGTAGTAGTAGCATTAGTAGCAGTAGTTGTTGTTGTTGTTGTAGTAGGAGTAGTAGGCGTAGTAGTAGCTATAGTAGTCATAGTCATAGTAATAGTAGTAGTCGTAGTGGTTGTAGTAGTAGTAGCAGTAGTAGTAGCATTAGTAGTAGTAGTAGTAATAGAAGCAGTAGTTGGAGTAATAGTAGTAGTATAGGTTGTAGCCGTACTAGTAGCAGCAATAGTAGTAGTGTAGGAGTAGTAGTAGTCGTAGTTGTAAAAGTTGTAGTAGTAGTAGCAGATATAGTAGTAGTAGTAGCTGTAATAGTAATTCTAGTAGTTGTAGTTGTAGTTGTAGTAATAGTAGTAATAGCAGTAGTAGCAATAGTAGTAGTAATAGCAGTTGTCGTAGTAGTAGTAGTAGTATTTGGAGTAATAGGTGTAGTAGTTGTAATACTAGTAGTAGCAACAGATGTAGTAGTAGTAGTGGCGGTAGTAGTAGTGCAAGTAGTAGTAGTGGTAATAGTAGTAACAGTAGTAGTAGTTGTTGCATTAGTACTTGTAGTAATAGTAGCAGTTGTAGTTATAGTTGTTGTTGCTGTTGTAGTAGTAGTAGTAGTAGTAGTGGTGGTTGAAGTAGTAGTAGTAGTAGTAGTAGTAGTCGCAATAGAAGTAGGAGTAGTGGTATTGGTAGTAGGAGTTGCAGCAGCAGCTGTAGTTATTGTAGTAGTTATAGTAGTAGAAGTAGTAGCATTACAAGTGGTAGTAGCAGTAGTAGTAGCAATAGTAGTAGTAGTAGTAGTAGTGCTAGTAGTACTAGCAGTAGTAGTAGAAGTTGCAGTAGTACCAGAAGTAGTTGTAGTAGTAGTTTTAGTAGTAGCAGTACAAGTAGTAGTAGTAGTAGTAGTAGTAGTAGTAGTAGCAGTAGTACTAGTAGTAATAGTTTTAATAGGAGTTGGTGTAGCAGTAGGGGTAGTGGAAGTTGTAGTAATAGTAGTTGGAGGAGGAGTAGTAGCCGTAGTAGAAGTAGTATGAGTAGAAATACAAGTAGTAGCTGTAGTAGCAGTACAAGTAGTAGTAGTTGTGGCGGTAGTACTAAGAGTAGTAGTTGTAATAGGAGTTGGTGTAGCTAGGGGTTGTAGTAGGGGTTGTAGTAGGGGCAGTGCTAGTTGTATTAGTTGTACTAGTAGGAGTAGTAACAACAGTAGTAGAAGTAGTAGCTATAGTAGCAATAATAGTAGAACAAGTAGTAGTAGCAAGCATACTAGTAGTATTAGTAGTAGCTGTGGTAGTAGTTGCAGTAGTAGTAGTAAGTAGTAGTAATAATAGTAGTAACAGCTGCAGTAGTTGTTGTTGTTGTTGTAGTAGTAGTAGTAGTAGTAATTGTAGTAGAAGTTCTTGTAGCAATAGTAGTAGTAATATTAGTAATACAAGTAGTAGTAGTTGTGGTATTAGTAGCACTTGGTGTGGTAGTACAATATTGTAGTAGCAACTGTAGTAGTAGTAGTAGCAGCAGAAATAGTCGTAGAGGTAGCAATAGTAGAAGTAGTAGTAGCAACAGTAGTACTAGCAGTAGTAGAAGTAGTAGTAGTTATTGTTGTTCTAGTAGTAGTAGCAAAAGTAGAAGTAGTAGTTGTAGTAGCTGAAGTAGTAGTAATAGTTGAAGGTGGAGGAGGTGGAGTAGTAGTAGTAGAAGTAGTAGTCGTAGTAGTAGTAGCGTAGCTGTAGTAGTCATAGAAGTAGCAGTAAAGCAATAGTAGTTGTTGTTGTAGTAGTAGTCGAAGTAGTAGTAGAAGTAAGAGTAGAAGTAGTAGTAGTATGAGTAGTAGTAGTTGTTGTCATTTTTGTTGTAGTAGTAGATGTAGTAGTACAAGTAGTAGTAGTAGAAGTACTAGTGGTTGTTGTAGTACAAATACAACTACTACTCTTACTACTACTATTACTGTTGCTGCTGCTACTACTACTACTATCGCTACTGCTTCTACCACTATTGCTATTACTACTATTGACACTCCTACTAATACAACCCCCACTACTACTACTACTTCTACTATTACAACTGCTGCTACTACTACTGTTGTTACTACCACTACTGCTACAACCACTACTGCTACTGCTACTCCTCCTACAACTACTACTATTAGTACTGCTACTGCTACTACTTCTAGTGCAACCAATACTACTAGTACTACTAGTACTACTACTAATGCCACTAGTACTATGACCACTGCGACTACTATAGCAACTACTGCAACTTCTGCTACTTCTACAACTAGTATAATAACTTCTAATACATCTACTAATACAACTACTCCTGCTGCTGCGACTTCTACTACTAGTACTATTATTACTACTGCTACTACTGCAACAGCTTGTAGTACTACTACTACTACTACTATTGCAACTACTACTGCTACTCCTACTACTACTACTACTCATACAACTACTACTGCTACTCCTACTACTACTACTCCTCATACAACTACTACTGCTACTATCATTGATGCTACTACTACCGCTACTGCTACTACCGCTACTGCTACTACCCCATTGCTAATCCTACCACCACTGCAACTACTACTACTACGACTGCGACCACGACAATTACTACTATTGGTCTTACTACAAATGCCACTAGTACTACAACCACTACGACAACTATAACAAGTACTGCTACCACTACTACTATTGCTGTTGCTGCTAATACTACGACTACTACTACTACTACTGGTACTGCTACTACTGCTAATACTACTACTACTATCAAAATAACTACTGCTGCTACTACTACAATTGCTAGAACAACTACTATTGCTACTACTACAACTGCTGCAACAACTACTATTACTACAGCTGCTGCTACTGCTACCACACCAACAATAACTATACTACTACTGCTGCTGCCACAACTACTTCTACTACAAATATGACTACTACTACAACTATTGCTACAACTACTCCTACTCCTAATAGTACTTCTACAACCACTACTTTTGCTAGTACTACGATGACTACTACCACTACTACTTCTACTTCAGCTACCTCTACTGCTGCTACCATTACAACTACTTCTGCTACTACTACCACTGCTACTGCTACAGCTACAGCTATTAATACTGCTACTACTGCTACTGCTGCTTCTGCTACTGCTGCCACTACTGCCATTGCTAGCACTACTACTACTACTGTACTACATCTACTGGTACCACCACGCCGACTACTACCCCTACTACTAGTACAACTAGTACTACTACCACTGCTGCTTCTACTACTACAACTACAACTACTACTACTGCTATATCTATTAATACTACCACTACTACTACAACTACTGCTACTACTACAACAACTACTACTGCTACTTCTATTACTACTACCATTGCTACTATTACTACTACCACCACTATGGCTTTTACTATCACTACTACTACTGCTACTACAACTACGACTATTATTACTGCTACTACACTATTACTACTACTACTACTACTACTACTTCTGCTACTAATATTGCTACTATGACTACTACTTCAACAACTACTACTACTACGTCAGCTACTACTACTACTCCTTCAACTACTCCTAATACTACTACTACCCCTGCTACTACGACTACAACTTACTACTCCCACTACTCTTACTACTTCTACTACTCCCCATACAAGTACTTCTGCCATTAATACAACTGTTGTTTCTACTACTGTCGCTACTACTATTTCTGCTGCTATTACTACTCCTACCACTACAACTGCTACTACTACTACCATCACTATTTGTATTACTACTACTACAACAACAATAATAACAACAACTATTACTTCAACTGCTACTACTACTAGTACTGCACTACTATTGCTACTACAACTACTATTCCTACAAGGACAACTCAAACTAATACTCCTACTCCTACATCTATTCGTACTACTACTGCTACTCCTACTACTAGCATTACTAGTTAAACTATAACTTCTACTAACACTGTTACTGCTACTCTTACCACCACTAGCATTGATATTGCTACTACTACTCCTACTACAATTCCTTCCCCTACACCTATTCCTACTACTACTACAACTACTACTACTATTACTACTATTACTACTACTACTACTATTGGTACTAGTAGTATGACTACCAGTACTACAACTGCTATTGCTACTACTACAAATGCTACTACTACTACTGCTCTTGCTGCTACTGCTACTATTACTGCTACTACTATTGCTACCACTATTACTGCTACTACTACTACTTCTACTACTACTATTGCTTCTGTTGCTGCTACTACTAACATGGCTACTACTACTACTACTATTACTACCACTGCGACTGCTATTACTACTACTACTTCTATTGCTGCTGCTACTACTACTGCTACTACTACAACTAATACTACTACAACTAGTACTACTATTGTGACAGCTACTATTACTACTGCTACTACTACAATGACTACTTCTACCTCTACAACTACTAGTACTACTGCTACTACTTCTGCTACTGCTACTGCTACTACTACTTTTGCCACTACTGCTACAACTACAACTATCACTACTAGTACTGCTGCCACTACTACTACTAAAACTGCTACTCCTGCTACACTTACTATAGCTACTGCTACTTCTGCTTCAATTGCTGCTTCTGCATCTACTACTGCAACTAGTACAGCTAATACTGCTACTATTAGTGCTACTGCTACTACTCTTAATACTACTGCTACTACTAGTACAACTACTACTCCTGTTACTGCTACTACTAATACTACTATAACTACTACAACTACTACAAGTACTGCAACTTTCCTACAATGGCTACTTCTACTACTACTCCTACAACAACAACTACTATTGCTACTACAACTACTACTACTAAAAATACTGCAACAACTAAAACTATTACTACCATACTATCGTTACTAATACTGCTACTACTAATAGTATTATTTTTTAACACTACTTCTACTACTACTAGTACCCCCACTAATCCGGCTAGTACTGCTACTTATACTACTACTACTAATACTAATAATAATATCGCTACTACTATTGCTACTACTACTACTCTTCTTACTACAACTTCTACTACTACTACTACTACTACTACTTCTACTACTACTACTACTTCTTCTAATACTTCTCCTACTGCGATACTATTGTCGTGACTACTAGTACTACTACTATCACTACTATTTCTACAGCTGCGTCTACTTCTACTGCCACTATTACTACTACTACTACTACTCCTACTAGCGCTACAACAACAACTACTACTACTATTACTACTACTACAACTACTACCGCTACTACTGCCACTACTATTACCACTTCTTCCACTCGTAATACAAGTACAGCTCCTATTGCTACTACAAGTGCTACTGCTACTACTCTGACTACTAGTACTGCTAATGCTACTATTGCTACTACTACTACTTGTACTACCTCTGCTACTACTACTGATACTACTACTACAACTACTACTACTAATACGACAACTAGTAAAACTTCTGCTACGAATAATACTATCACTACAATGCTGCTATTACTAATACTACTAATACTAACACTAATTGTATTACGATTACTACTACTACTAGTACTACTACTACTTCGACTACTACTTTTGCTACTTTTATTGCTACTTCTATTGCTCGTACTCCTACTACTCCTATTACTTCTGCTACAACTACTACAGCTACTACTACTACTACTCCAACTACTCCTATTACTTCTGCTACAACTACTACAGCTACTACTACTACTACTCCAACTACTACTACTTCTGCTACTACTGCTGCTATTATTTCTCGTAATTTTACTACTTCTATTATTATAGCTACGATTACTATTGCTCCTACTACTGCAATTGCCACTGCTACTGCTGCTATTGCCGCTACCACTACTACAACCACGAATATTGTTGCTACTATTGCTACTATTACTGCAAGTACTACTACTACTACTGTACTACGACTCCTTCTACTACTCCTTCCCCTACATCTATTGCTACCACTACTCCTACTCCAACTACTTCAATTACTACTGTTAGTACTACTACTAGTACAACAACAATAACAACTACTACTACTTCTGCAACTACTTCTTCTGCCATTACTACTACTTCTCCTTCTGTAACAACTACTACTACTACCACTCCTATTACCACTAATAATACTACTACCACTACGACTACTAATACTAGTACTACTACTGCTACTACTCTTCCTGCTACTTTCACTTCTGCTACTACTACTAATACTACTTCTACTATAATAGCAACAACAACAACAACAATTACTACTATTATGACAACTACTATTGCTGCTACTACTACAACCACTACTAGTACACTATGACTAGTACTACTACTTCTACTTCTACTCTAACAACTACAGCCACTACTTCTGCTACTGCTACTACTACTGCTACTATTATTGCTACAATTACAGCTGCTGCAAGTACTACTACTACAACTGCTACTACTACTACTACTAGTGTTACTACTTCTTAGACTGCTACTACTACTACAACTACTGTTGCAGCAGCTACTACTACTAATACTACTACAACTACCACTACGACTGCTTTTGCTGCGGTTGCTGCTGCTGTGGCTAATATTACTACTCCTTCAACTTCTCCTACCAATACTACTACTACAACTACTACCGTTGCTACTAATACTGCTGCTACTGCTGCTGCTGCTGCTGCTACTACTACTACTACTATCGCTAATACTGCTAACGCTACTGATATTGATACTACTACTCTTACTACTACTATAGCCGCTACTCCTTCAAATGCTACTACTACTACTACTTCTTCTGTTGATGCTACTACTGCATCAACTAGTGCTACTGCGACTATTCTTTCTAACGACTACTGCTACTGCTATAACTACTACTAGTACTACTGCTGCTGCTACTACTACTATTATTACAACGACTATTACTAGTACAACTACTACTGCTACTACTACTACTGTTACTACTACAACAACTGTAGCCACTAATACTACTACCACTACTATTACTCATACAACAATTGCTACTACTATTATTGTTGTTATTGTCGCTACCACTACTACTACTAGTACGACTTCTCCTACTACTACTACTACTGCTACTTCTTCTACTGCTACTACTTCTACAGTTACTACTACTACAACAGTTGCTACTGCTAACACTATTACTACTACTACTACCACCACTACAATTATTGCTACTGTTACTACTACTATTACCACAAATGCAGCTACTCATGCTTCTATGGCTATTGTTACTGCTCCTACTACTACTACACTTACTACTACTACTACTACTTCAACTACTACTATTATTGTTGCTATTTCTGCTACTACTGCTACTACTGCTACTACTGTTTCTGCTACTACTACTACTACTACTACTAGCATGGCTAGTACTGAAATTGCTGCAACTGCTACAACAGCTACAACTACTACTACTAATGCTACTACTAATACTGCTACTGCTACTACTACTAATCCAACTCCTACTACTACTCGTAATACAACTACTATCTCTGCAACTACTACAACTACTACTCTACAATTGCTACTGCTACTTCTTCTCCTACTACTACTACTTCTATTACTAGTGTTGCTGCTACTATTGCTACTATTATTGCTACTACTACGATTACTACTGCTACTGCTACTACTACCATTATTACGATTGCTACTACAGCTACTACTACAACTATAATTACTACTACTACTACTTCTACTATTGATACAGCTGCTATAACTGCTATTACTAAAACAACTACTATTGCTACTCATAGTACTGCTGCTGCTAATGCAACGTCTACAACTACTACTTTTACTACTGCTACAACAATAGCTACAACAACTACTGCTATTGCTACCATTACTGCTACAACTACTGCTACTATAGCTACTACTACTACTACAACGACCACACTACTACTGCTGCTATTGCCACTACTAGTAGTTCTACTACTACAATTGTTGCTACTACTGCTACTACTACAACTACAGCTGCAACCATAACTACTACTACTGCTGTTGCAACTACAAATACTACTACTGCTACCGCTCCAACTCTTGCTACTACTACAACTTTTCCTAATATTGTTACTACTGCCACTAATAATGCTACTACTACTACTTCTAGTCCAACTAATAATACTTCTGCTACTACTACTGCTACAAGTACGAGTATTACTAGGACTATAATTACTACTACTACTACTACTACCAGTGCTACTAATTCAACAACTTCTATTAGTATTATTACAACTACAATTACTGCAACTAATGCTACTACTGCTGCGACTGCTACGACTACTATTGCTACTGCTACTATGGCTACCACTGCTACAACTGCTTCCACTATTTCGAATACTACTACTGCTACTACGGCTACTACAAATTCTATTGCAAGTACTTACACTTCAACTACTACTACTTCTGCTGCTGATACTACTACAACAACAACAAATACTACTTCTACTACTACTAATATTGCTACTAAAACAACTGCAACTACTACAGCTGGTACTGCTACTGCTACTACTATTGCTACCACTTCTCAAGTTACTACTACTACTGCTGCTTCTACTACTTCCATGACTACAACTCTACTATGACTGCTACTACTTCTACTAATACTATTTCTACCACGACTAATAATACTACTACTACTGCTACTATAGCTACTACTACTACTACTACAACTATGACTACTTCAACTCTAACATCTATAGTCATGTAGCTGCTGCAGCTACTACTACTACTACTACGACAACTATTGCTGCTCTTACTGCTTCTACTACTGCTACCATTAATAATACAACAACTACCACTACGATTGCTGTTACTGTTGCTGCAAAAGCTACTAATACTACTACTCCTTCTACTTCCCCTACTACTACTACTACTACGAGAGCAACTACTGGTACTACTGATGCTACTGCTACTACTCCAACTACTACTACTAATACTGATATTGCTACTACTACGGCTTCTTCTACTACTACTACTAGTACTACTATAACTGCTACTACTATGTCTTCTCCTCAGATTGCTACTTCTACTACTACTAATTCAATAACTTCAAATATTATTACTACAAGTACTTCTACTCCTACAATGACTACTAATACTGCTACTACCACATTAACTACAAATGCTACTACTTCTTCCACTATGACTGCTACTACTTCCACTTCTACAATTGCTTCTGCTACTACTATAACTTCTGCTACTACTACTTCCACTCATACTATGACTACTACTACTACTAGTACTATTGATGCTATTGCTACTACTACTGTTGATGCTAATGCTACCATTACTACTATCACTACTAATACTCTTATTACTAATACTAATGCTACTTCTACTACTATTACAACTACTCAAACAGCTACTACTGCTCCTACTACTACTACTACTACTGCTGCTACTACTACTACTAATGCCACTAGTCATACTAATAGCACTACTCCAAACACTCCTACTACGACTACATCTCCTACGACAATAACTACTACTGTCGTTGCTGATCTAGCTACTATACTACCACCACAACTACTACAACTACTATAACTACTACTACTAACAGTACTACTACTACTACTATAACTGCGGCTATTGCTGTTGCTATGGTTACTACAACTACTACTTCTACTACTATTACTACTACAGCTATTGCTAATATAACTTTTGCTACTGCAACTACCACTCGTACTATTACTACAACAACAACAACAACAACAACAACAACAACAACAACAACAACAACTACTACTACTACTACTACTACTACTACTCCTACCCCTACCACTACTACTGCTTCTACTACAACTACTACAACTCCTCCTCCTCCTCCTCCTCCTCCTCCTATTACTACTACCACTACTACAACTACGATTGTTGGTGCTGCTACTAATATGACTGCAACTAAAACTAGTACTACTACGACTCGACTGTTATTACTGCTACTAGTACTATTGCCGCTATTACTACACTATTGCTACTACAACTAATACCACTGTTACAACAACAACTACAATTCTAGCTGCTGCTATTCCTACTGCTTCTATTAATACTACTACTCCAACTACTTCTCCTACTATAACTACTATTGCAACTACTACTAATCCTATTACTACTGCGACTACTTATATTACTTATGCTACTACTGTTACTGCTACTACTACCACCATTACTACTACTTCTACTAATACTACTACTACTACTAGTATATCTACTACTACTACACTACTGCTAAAACTACTACTATAAGCACTACTACTACTCCAACAACTACTACTAATACAACTACAAATATTACTACTATTACTACCACCACTACTACTACTACTACAACTACTCCTATTGCTACGACTATTACTCCTACTGCTACTACTGCTGCTGCTACGACAACTGCTACTACTACTACTTCAACAAGTAATACTACTACTACTATTCCTACTACTCTTACTACAACTAATGCTCCTATGTCTAAAACTTCTACTACTACAACTACTACTATTGCTACTACTACTACTACTGTTGTTGTTGTTGCTGCTACTACCTATACTACTACTACTACCAATACTACTACTACGACAAGTACTACAGCTACAACAACTACTGCTACTACTACTACCACTACTGCTACTACTATTGTTACTACAACTACGACTTCTACTCCAACTCCTACTGCTACTCCTACTACTACTACTACAAGAACAACTACTACCACAACTACTACTGCTACTATTGCTTCTACTACTACTATTACTACTCCTATTACTATAACTACTCCTACTGCTAGTACTACTACCACTCTTACTACTCCTACTACTAAGACTACATCTACTATTAATGAGACGACTTCTATTGCTTTTGTTACTACTCCTACTCCTACACCTACACCTCCTACTACTACTTCCACGACTTCTACTATTATAACTACAACCACTAATTCCATTATTACTACTACTGGAAGTACTACTACTACTACTACTACAACTTCTGCTACTACTGCTACTGCTACTTTTGCTACTACTAATACTACAACTACTGCCGTTACTACTACAACAACAACTACTACTACTATAACAACAACAACTACTACTACCACTAGCACTACTACTACTACTATTACTGCGGCAACAGCTGCTGCTGCTGCTGCTACCACAACTACTACTACTTCTACTACTTATTATACTGTTACTTCTACTACTATTGCAACTAAAACTACTGCTACTGCTACTACTATTACTATTACTACTACTGGTCCTATTACTACTACTACTATTACTACTTTTACTACTATCACAACTACAACAGCTACTACTACAATAATAACAACAACTACAACTAGTACTACTACTACTTCTAGTTCTATTACTACTACTTCTATTAGTGCTACTACTGCTATTACTATTACTACTATTACTACTACTACTACTACTACTACTACTACCACTGCTACTACTACTACTATTATTACTATGACTTCTACTACTGCTACTACAGATTCTACTATAACTTATACTAATCTACTCCTACTACTTTTGCTACAACAATCGCTACTACTATAGCTAATACTCCTACTACTCGGCTAGTGCTGCTACTAATACTATTACAACTAATACCAATAGTAATACTGCTACTACTACTACTACTCCTACTCTTACTACTACGACTACTACAGCTGTAGCTACTACTGCTGCTATTACCGCTACAACTACTTCTACGTCTGCTACTACTACTATAGTTGCTAATGTAACTTCTACCACTACTACTGCTACTAGTACTACTACTACTCTTGTTGCTGCTGCTACTAATACGGCAACTACTAAAACTACTACTACTGCTGTGACTTTTACTACTACTACTAGTAGTACTATTGTGGCTTTTACTACACTACTGCAACTACGACTACTAATACTACTGCTACAACTACTACTGCTCTTGCTACAGCTACTAATACTAGTACTCCAACTACTTCTACTACTGCTACTAATATTGCAACTACTACTACTCCTACTACTGCTACGACTACCTACATTACTTCTGCTGCTACTACTACTGCTCCTACTACCACTGTTACTACTACTTCTACTACTACTGTGACTACTATTACTACTACTACTACTACTACTAGTACAGCTACTACTACCACACTACAAGTACAACTACCACTACTAGCATTGCTACTACTCCAACAACTACTATTACGACTAATACTACTACTACTACTACTACTACAATTGTTATTGCAACTACTACTACTTCTTATGCTACTACCAATAGTTCTACTACTGCTACTACTACTACTTCCACAACTACTACTGCTACCACTACTCCTACTAGTACAACTACGACTACTACTCCTACGGCTAAAACTACTAGTACTACAACTACTGTTACAACTGCTACTACTACTGTTGCTACTACTACTTACTTCTCTACTACTACTACTAATACTACTGCTAGACTAGTACTACTCTACAACTATTACTTATACACTACTACCCCTGCTACTACTACTAGTATTACTACTACTATAACTTCTACTCCAACTAGTACTCCTGCTATTGCTCATACTAACACTTCTACGGCTATAATAACTACTACCACAACTACTACTGCTGCTACTACTACTATTGCTACTCCTATTACTACTACTACTCCTATTACTCCTACTACCTCTACTATTAATGCAACAATTGCTAAGGCTTTTGTTGCTACTGCTACTAGTAGTCCTCCTACTAGTACTATTACTCCTACTACTATTACTACTGATCAAACTACTACTCCAACTCCTACACCTACTCCTCCTACTACAACCGCTACTACTACAACTACTACTATTGCTGCAACTACTTCTACAACAACTTCTACTTTGACTACTACTACTATTTCTACTAGTACTACTACCACAATTAGTACTTCAACAACAATAACGGCAACAACAACAACTACTACTACTACCACCACAACTACTATATCTATTACAACCATTAAGATTGCTACTCCTACGACTACTACTTCTGCTACTACTACAACTACAACTACTACTACTACTGTTGCTACTACTACTACAACTTGAACGACTACTACTACTGCACCTGTTGCTACAACTACTACTACTATTACTACCATTACTACTACAACCACTAATTCTACTACTACTACAACTTGAAGTACTACTACTACCAAAAATTCTGCCGCTACTGCTACTACTAATTTTGCTACAACAACAACAACACCTACTACTACTACTACTATAGCTACTACTACTTCTATTGCTCCTCCTACTACTACTACTATTGCAACTACTACTACCGCTATTTCGACTACTTCTTTTGCTGCTACTTCTACTGCTACTGCTACTACTCCTATAACTACTACTACTATTGCCACCGCTACTACTACTACAACAACAATAACAACAACAACAACAACTACTACTACTACTACTACTATTATTACAACTACTTCTACTACTGCTACTACTGCTATTACTATTACTACTATTACAACTATTGATATTGCTACAATGCTTACGACTACTATTAATACTACTACTACTACTACTGTCGCAACAACAACAACGACAACAACTACTACTACTACTATTACAATTATCACTATGACTACTACTATTACTACGACTACTACTACAACTACTACAACTACTATTACTACTACTACTCCTAATTCTTTTACTACTGCTACTACTCCTACTACTATAGTAGTCCGACCACAACCTCTACTTATATAGCTATTGCTACTACTACTACTACTACTACCACTACTGCTACTACTACAAATACACCAACTACTAATACTACTACTGCGACTTATGCTGCTACTACTACTTCTACTTCTTCTACTTCTACTACTACTACTTCTACTACTACCGCTACTCGTACTACAACTACTATTGCTACTGCTGCTGCAACTACTATTACTACTACTACTACTCCGATTACTACTTCTATTGCAATAACAACTACTACAGTTACTGCAACAACTATTACTACTACTACTGCTGCTACTACTACTACTGCTGCTGCTGCTACTACTACTACTTTTACTACTGCTATAATTGCTATTACTATTACAGCTATGGCTACCGCTTTTACCGCTGCTACTACTGCTACTACTGCTACTGCTGCTAATGCTACTACTGCTATTGCTACTGCTACTACTCCTACTGCTACTACTGCTATTACTACTACAACTATTACTACTACTATTATTATTATTATTATTATTATTACTACTACAACAACAAGAACAACTACTACTACTACTATTATTTTTATTGCTACTATTATTGCAATAGCTATTGCTCCTACTACTGCTGCTGCTGCTGCTACTACTACTGCTACTGCTGCTACTACTAATACTCCTCCTCCTATAACAACTACTACTATTATTACCATGACTTCTACTGCTCCGACAACAACTACTACTACTACTAATACTGCTGCTGCTGCTACTACTACTACTGCTGCTACTACTGCTTCTACTACTACTACTACTACTACTACTACTACTACTACTACTACTACTACTACTACTACTACTACTACTACTACTAC
>RXID01022148.1:0-33238 GCA_005019695.1 Trichopus zeylanicus subsp. travancoricus | reverse complement strand
ACTACTATTGCTACTACTACTACTGCTACTGCTACTACTACTACAATACTACTACAACTACTACTACAACTGCTGATGCAACTTTTGCTGCTGCTACTACTAATAATACGACTCCTTCTACTTCTCCTATAAATACTACTACTGAACCTACTACTACGGCTACTACTACAGTGACTACAACTACTACTGCAACCACTACTGCTACTACTACTACAGCTTCAATACTACTAAGGTTGCCACCCCAGCTACTACTGCTACTACTACAACAACAACAACTACGGCAGCTGCTGCTATAGCTGCTACTCCTCCTACTACTACAACTATTACTACTATCACTAAGAATACTACTACTATTACTACTACTACCACTACTACTCCCCCTCCTACTACAACAACTACTACTACTGTTGCAGCTGCTGCGGCTGCTACTACTACTTATACACCAATTGCTACCACTACTAGTACTACTCCTACAAATACCACTCATACACCAACTCCAACTACTCGTACTACTACAACTACTACTTCTGCTACCAGAATTACAGCTACTACTATTACTGCCACTACTACTATCATTACTACTACTATTACTACTACTACTAATGCTTCTACTGTTACTACTTCTTCTGCTACTACTACTACCACCATTACTACTATTACTACAACTACTCATGCTACTATTGTTACTGCTACTACCTCTACTACTACTACTAGTCCTAATTCTAATACAATTACTACTAGTATTTCCTCTACTACAACTACTACTGCTACTATTACTGCTGCCACCACTACTGCTACAACAACAACAACTATAGCTACTACTACTACTGCTATTGTTGTGGCTACTACAGCTTCAACTACTACAACTACTACTGCTACTACTATTAATTCTACTATTACTATATCAACTACTACTACTACTACTACTTCTGCAACCACTGCTTCAACTACTTGTACTGTAGCTATTACTACTACTACAGCTTCAACCACTACTACTGCTACCACTAAGTACACTACTACTACAACTTACACTACTAATACAACTACTGCCACTACTATGACTACTACTACTGCTACTACTACTGCTACTACTACTACCACTACTACTACCACTACTACTATGCCTGCTACAACCAATTCAATGACAACTACTACAACTAATTTTGCTACTACTACAACTGCAACGACTACAACAACAACAACAACAACAACAACAACAACAACTACTACTACTACTACTACTATATCTACTACTACTACTCTAACTACTTCTACTACAATAACTATTACTACTTCTCCAACTACTACTACTACTACTACTACTACAACTACTACTACAAATAGTACTTCTACTAGTACAACTACTACTACTTCGACGGCTACAACTACTACCACTACAACTACTACTACTACTACTACTACTACTACTACTACTACTACTACTACTACTACTACTACTCCTCCTCCTCCTCCTCCTCCTCCTCCTCCTCCTCCTCCTTCTACTACTACTACTACTACAACAACAACTACAACTTCCACTCTTTCTGCTGGTACAACTACTACTCCCACTTCTATTACTTATATTACTTCTATTACTGCTACTATGACTAATATTTCTACTACTACTGCTGCTATTACTACAACTACTACAATTGTACTTCAACTTCTACTTCTAGCACCTCTACTACTCCAACAACTACTACTGTACTATTGCTAATACTACCACTACTACTTCTACAACTACTACAACTATTCCTACGGCTGCTACTACTACTCCTACAGCTACTACTACTACTACTTAAGCTTCTATGACTACTTCTACTAGTACTACTGCAACTATTTCTGCTACTATTACTACTACTACTACAATCATTACTCCTACTACAACTAGCAGTATGCCTACTAATACTTCTACTACTACTACTACTACTACTGTTATGACTCTGGCTACTACTACTACGACTCCTCCTCCTACTACTTCTATTGCCACAACTACTTCTACTACGATTGCTACGACTACATCTACTGCAACTATGTAAACTGCTTCTACTACTACTACAACTATTGCTACTGCTGCTACTACCACTACTATAGCAACAACAACTACTACTACTACTACTGCTACAACTCTTCAAACTACTAGTACTACTACTGCCACTACTACTACCACCTTTACTCCTGCTCCTACTCCAACTCCTACTCCTACTACGATGCCTACTACAACTTCTGCTAAGCTTACTACTACAACAACTACTACTCCTTCTGCTGCAACTACGACCACTGTTGCAACTACATTACCATAACTACCCCCATTTCTACCACTAATACTACTACTACTACTATTACTACTACTACTGCTGGTACTCCTACTATTCGTGATACTACTACTACGACTACGACTACTACTACTTCTACTACTACTACTCCTGCTACTACTACTATGACTACTACAACAACAACAACAACTACTACTTCTACTTCAACTACTACTACTCCTGCTACTATAACTACTATTCCAACTACAACTTCATCTAATACTACTACTATCATAACTACTAGTACTACTACTACTACTATTACTAGTACTACTACTCCCGCTTCTGTAGCTACTACTACAGTTGCAATTACTTCTTCCACAACTACTCCTATTCCTGCTATTAATAATACTACTATTATGATTACTACTACTGCTTCTGTAACTATTACTAATTATGGTACTACTGCAACTACTACTACTACTACTACTTCTACTACTACTACTCCTGCTACTACTACTACTAGAACTACTACTACAGCTACTACTACTTCTACTACTACTACTACTACTACACTACTACTTCAACTACAACTACAGCTACTACTACTACCACCTCAACTACTATAACTACTACTGCTACCAGAACTACTACTACAACTACTACTACTAGCACTACTACTACTCTTGCTGCTACAACTACCACCAATGCTAGTGCTGCTACTACTACTACTGCTGCGACTACTACTACTGCTGCTGCGACTACTACTACAGCTGCTGCGACTACTACTACAAATACCACTACTGCTACTGCTGCTGCTGCTGCTAGTGCTACTACTGCTGCCACTACTACTACTGCCGCTACTACTACTGCTGCGACTACTACTACTATAACTAAAACTACAACTACAGCAACTACTATACCAGTACTACTACAATGCTTGCTGCCACTTCTGCTACTGCTACTACTTCTACTGCTCTAACTGCTATGACTACAAGTCTTACAGCAACTACTTCTGCCACAACGAGTATTGCTACAACAAGAACAACTACTACAACTACTATTACTACTACTACTACAACAACTACAATAACAACAACAACAACTGCTACGACTACTACAACAACTACTACTACTACTTCTATTACTACTACCGCTGCTACTACTTGTACTATAACTACTATTACTACTACTATTATCACTACTGTAATTATTACCCCTACTACAACTATCACAATAACTATTACAACTACTACAACAACTACTACTACTATAATTAATTCTCCTTCTGTTATAACAACTGCAAATTCTAGTACGACAACTACCATGACTACGCCTACTAATGTTCTTTTCGCTAGTTCTATTGCCACTACTACTCCTACTACTACTACCCCAAACTCTAAAACAACTACTAGGACTTCTACCGCAGCTACTACTGCTACTACTACTACTTGTACTGCTGCTACTACTGCTACTACTACTACTACTACTACTATTGCCCTTGTTGCTACTGCTGCTATTTCTACAACTACAACTACTCTAGCTACTACTACCTATACTATAGCAACTACTACTACTAAAACTACCACCATTACTACTACAAAACTACTACTATAACTACTACTCCTGCTACTACTACAACAATGACAACTGCTACTGCTACAACTGCAACTATAACAACTACTACTGTTGCTGCTGCTACGACTACTACTACTGCTGCTACTATTACTGCTACTACTACTGTTACTACTCCTATTACTCTACTACTACTACTACATTACTATTACTACTGCTAGTGCTACTCCTCCTCCTCCTCCGCCTCGCACTACTACTACTACTACGACAACAACTACTACTACAACTTATACAACTACTAATAGTGCTACTTCTACTGCTATAGCTACTACTACAACTTCGACTACTGCTACAATGCAACTTCTACTACTACCACTAGTGCTGCTACTACTATTGCTACTACTACTGCCGCTGCTACACCTGATGCTACTATAACTCTAAGATCAACTACTACTACTCCTACAATAACTACAACTACTATTACTATAGCTACTACTACTACTACTCCAACTGCCATTACTACTCATACAAAAACTTTTACTACTCCAACTACAACATCTACTACTACTATGATAACTACTTCTCCTGCTACTACTACTACTACTACTACTGTTGCTGCTACTACTACCACTACTACAGCTAAAACAACAATGACAGCTACTACTACTACTACTACTACTATTACCCGTAATACTTCTACTGCAACTACTACTACTACCTTTACTACTTTTCCTACTCCAACTCCTACTCCTACTACTCTACCGACAATAACTTTTGCTAATATTACTACTACAACAACTACTCCTCCTACTGTTGCAGCTATGACTACTGTTACAAGTACTTCTACTACAACTACTCCTATTCCAACTACTAATACAACTACTACAACTATTACTACTACTATCACTGCTACAACTACTAAACCTGCTACTACTTCTACTACTTTTGCTAGTAAAACTCATTCTTGTACTACTACTACTACTATTACAACCACTATTTCTACTACTACTACCCTTGCTACTACAACTACTATTCCAACTACAACTTTTGCTAACACAACTACTATAATAACTACTACTACAACAACAACAAAAACAACAACTACATCTACTACTACTCCTGTTGCTGTAGCTACTGCTATTGTTGCAAGGACTTCTACTACTGCTTCTCCTAATTCTTGCTACTAATATTACTACTACTGCTGCTGCTGTTGTTGTTGCTGCTACTACTACTATACTACTACCACTGCTACTACTTCGACTACTACCACTCTTACTATCACTACTACTATGACTGCTGCTACTACAACTACTGTTGCCACTACTACAACCCTTGCTACTGCTACTACAGCTACTACTACTACTAACACTACTACTTCTACTACTACTAATCCTGCTACTACTGCTACTATTACTACTACTACTACTCGAACTCCTCCTACTACTACTCCTATTGTTACTTTTACTACTACAATTACTACTCCAACTCCTACCAAGTATTACTCCTACTATTACTTCGACGACTACAACTACAACTACAACTACAACAACTACTACTACTACTCCCATTACCATTACTACTGCTGCTACTACTACTACAACAACTGCTACTACTTTTGCTAGTAATCTACTTCCCTTACTACTACTACTACTACAATTGGTACTACTTCTACTACAACAACAACTGCTACTATGATGATAACTACGTCTGCTACTAGGACTATTGCTGCTACTACAAATACCACCACTACTACTAATACTACTATAGCTACTGCTAGTACCACTACAACTACTACTACTACAATGCCTGCTACTACTTCTGCTACTACTACAATTTATATTGCTCTGACTACTATGACTACTACCACTACTGCAACTACTACAACCATAGCTACCACTAATCTCACAACTAATACTACTATAACAACAACAACTACTACTATGACTATAACTACTACTACTAAAACTACTACTACTACTACTACTACTACTGCAACAACTTCTACTAATAATACTTTTACCACTACTATTACTACTACTGTTAGCACTACAAATACTCTTACTACTACTATTACTATGACTACTGCAATTATTACTACTACTACTACTTTTACAACAATGATAACTACTATAACTAATTCTCCGTATGTTACTACAACTATTAATTCTACTATGAGTACTATTATTATTTCCGCTACTTCTAATGTCATTACTATTACTCTTCCAACTACTACTACTACTACTACAACCCCAACTTCTAAAACTACTACTACTACTTCTAGTGCACCAACAGCTACTACTACTACTATTATCCCCACGACTACTACCTTTACTACTGCTACTACTGCTACTACTACTACTACTACTACCCATGCTGCTAATGCTACTACTGCTACTACTACTACTACTACTACTTATACTACTACAGCTACTACTAAAACTACTACTACTACTACTACAACAACTACTACTACTACTACTCTTGCTACTGCAATTACAATGATAACAACAACTACTACTACTATAACTAGTCCTACTACTATAAATTCTACTACTTCTACTACTACTGCTGCTGCTACTACTGCTACTTCTACAACAACAACAACTACTACAGCTACTACTACTAATACTACACCTACTACAAGAACAACAACTACTACTACTGTTGCTACTGCTACTGCTACAACTACTACTCTTACGGCTTCTCCTACTACTACTACTATTGCTACTAGTATTACTACTACTACTATTGCTTAAACTATTACTACTAGTAGTAGTACTACTGCTACTTCTGTTATTACTATTACTTCTATAACTACTCCAACTACTAGTACAATAGCTACTACATCTGATTATACTACTTCTGGTACTACTGCTACTGCTATTGTTGCTACTACTACTACTACAAGTACTACTATTACTAATACTGCTACTGCAGCTACTGCCGCTACTACTACAACTACTACTACTCCTGCTACTACAATTCCTATTTCTACGACTACTGCAACTACTGTTACAGTCGCTACTACTACCACGACTACTACTACTTCTGCAACTACTACTACATCCACTTTTGCAACTAATACGACTACTATAGTAACAACAACAACAACTACCACTGCTACTGTTGCAATTATTACTACTACTTCTGCTATTACTACTACTACTACTAGTACTACTGTTGCTGCTGCTGCTGCTAACGCTACTACTAATACTACTCGAGCTACTACAGTTGCTGCTGCTGCTACTACAACTATAGTGACTACAACTACTACAACTGCTAGTACTACTACTATTGCTATTGCTGGTACAGTAATGACTACTACTACTACAATAATAACTACTAATACTGCTGCTGCTACTGCTCCTATTATTACTACTACTACTATAAGTACTTCTATAAGTACTGCTATAACTACTACTATAGCTACTACCACTACAACTTCTACTACCATTACTACGGCTACTACTACTACTACAACTACTTCTACTTCAGCTTTTGCTATTGCTAGTACTCTACTTCTCCTTCTACTGCTATTGCTTGTACTCCCACTACTACTACTCCTAATACAGCTACTACTGCTATTGCAACTACAACAACTATTACTACTACTACTACTACTACCACTAGTACTATTACTACTACAATTACTACTACAACAACAACAACTACTACTACTACTACTACTACGACTACTACTATAATTACTACTACTACTACTACTACTACTACTACTACTGCTGCTGCTACTACTACTACTACCACCGCTACAACATCTATTAGAACAACTACTACTACTGATACTACTAGAATTACTACTACTACAACTTCTACTACTACTCCTACTACTACTACAATTACTACTTCTATTACAACAACCACTACTATTACTATTACAACAACAACAACTACTACTAATACTGCTACTACTACTACTACAATTACTACTTCTACTACTATTACTACTACTACTACTACTACTACTACTACTACTACTATTACTACTACTACTACTACTACTACGACTACGACTACTACTACAATGACTACTACTATACTACTACTGCTACTACTACTACTACTGCTGTTGCTACTGCTACTGCTACCACCATTGCTACTATTACTACTATAACTATGACAACTGCTGCTACCACTACTACTACAATAATAACAGGTACTGTTGCTATTACTACTGCATCTTCTACTATAATTCTTACTTATACTTATACAACCACAATAACAACAACAACTACTACTGCTACTGCAACTACCACTAACAGTAGTAGCAGTAGCAGGAGTAGTAGTAGTGTTAGCGAAAGTGGTAGTAGTAGTAGTAATAGTAGCACAGTAGTAGAAGTAGTAGCGGTGATTGTACCAGCAGTAGTAGTACCAGAAGTAGTAGTAGTTGGAGAAGTTGTAGTAGTTATAGTAGTAGCAATAATAAGAACAACACTAGCAGTAGTAGCAGTAGTAGTGGCTGTAGAAATAGTAGTAACAGTAGAAGTAGTAGTAGTAGCGGTAGTTGTAGTAGTAGCAGCTATAGGAGAACTAGCAGGAGTCATAGTAGTAGTCATAATATCAGTAGTAGCAGTAATATTAGTAATAGTAGAAGTAGTAGCAGAAGTAGCAATAGTAGTAGTAGTTGTTGTAGTAGTAGTAGCACTGGTAGTAATACTAGTAGTAGCAAAAATAGTAGCAATAGTACTAGTGGTAGTAGTTGCAAAAGTAGCAGCAGCAGTAGTAGTAGTAGCCATCATACTAGTAGCAGCAATAGCAGTAGCAACAACAGTAGTAGTAGTAGTTATGGTAGTAGTAGTAGCAGTAGCAGCAGTAGTAGTAGTTATGATAGTAATAAGAGTAGTTGCTGCAGCCAAAGTAGTTGTAGCAATAGTAGTATTAGTAGGAGTAGCTGTAGTAATAGCCATAGTAGTTGTAGTAGTTGTTGTAGTAGTAGTAGTAGTAGTAGTAGTAGTAGTAGTAGTAGTAGTAGCATTCATAGTAGTAACAACAGTAGACGTAGCTGTAGTAGTAACAATAGTAGTAGAAGTAGCAACAGTCATAGTTGTATTAATAGTAGTCGTGGTAGTAGTAGTCATAGTGAAAGTAATAGTAGTAGAATAAGTAGTATTAGAAGTATAAGAAATAGCAATAATAACATCAGTCGTAGTAGTAGTAGTAGTAGTAGTGGTCGAAGGAGATGTAGTAGTGGTAGTAATAGTAGTTGTAGTAGCAGCAGCAGCAGTAGTAGCACCGCTAGTAGCGGTAGCCATAGTACTGGTAGTAGTATTAGTAGTAGTAGCAATAGAAGGAGTAGTGACAGTAGCAGCAAACTTGGCAATAATAATGGTACTACTGATAGCAGCAATGGTAGTAGCAGCCATAGCAGTTGTAGTAGTAGTTGTTGTAGCATTTGTATCTATAGTAGTAGTTATGGTAGTAATAATAGTACCAATAGTAGCCGTACTAGTAGTAGTGATAGTAGTAGACGTAGTAGTTGTAGTAGTAGTACTAGCAATAGCAGTAGTTGTAGTTGTAGTCGCAGTAGCAGTATTAGTTATTATAGGAGAAGTAGTAGTAGTAGTTGTTATTGTAGTTGTGGGAAAAGTAGTAGTAGTAGTAATAGTTGTTATAGTAGAAGTAGTTATAAAAGTAGTACTATTAGTAGCAGTGGAAGTAATTATAGTACTAGTAGTAGTAGTAGTAATTGTTATTGTTGTTGTTGTTGTAGTAGTAGTAGCAGTAGCAGCAGTAGTAGAAGAAGAGGTAGTGGTCGTAGTAGTAGTAGAAGTAGCAGTAGCATTAGTAGGTCGAACAGGAGTAGCAGGAGTAGTTGTTGTTGTAGTAGTAGTAGTTGCAAAATTAGTAGTAGCACTTGTGGTAGTAGGAGACGAAGTAGTAGAAGAAGTACTAGTGGTTGTTATTGTTCGAGAAGTTATACAAGTAGTAGAAGTAGTAGTAGTAACAGTAGTAGTAGCAATAATAGTAGTAGTAGTATTAGCAGTAGTATTAGTAGTAGTAGTTGAAGTAGAAGAAGTGGTAGCTGTAATAGTAGTAATAGTAGTGATAGTAGTAGTAATAGTAGGAGTAATAAATGTAGTAGTAGTTATTGTTGTAACAGTAGTAGCATTATTAGTAGTAATACTTGTAGTAGCAGCTGTAGTAATAGTATTAGTAGTTGTAGCCGTAGTAGTAGCAGTAGCAACAGTAGTAGTAATAGTAGCCGCAATAGAAGTAGTAGTAGTAGTAGTAGTAGTAGTAGTAGTAATTGTAGTAGTTGTAGTGGTAGTAGCTAGCTCAATAGAAGCAGCAGTATTAGTAGTAGTAGTAGTAGTAGTAGTAGCAGTAGCAATAGTAGAAGTAGCAGTAGTAGTTGTAATAGTAAAAGTACTGGCTGTGGCAGTAGTTGTTGCAGTAGTACTAGTCTTCGCGGTAGTAGTAGTCATTGTGGTAGCTAAAGTTGTAGTAGCAACAATAGCGACAGTAGTGCTGGTAGTAATAAGAGTTGTGGTAGCAATTGTAATTGTAGTAGTAATAGTATTAGTCATAGCAGTAGTAGTAGTTGTAGTAGTAGCAAAACTAGCGAAAGTGGTTGTAGTAGTAGTAGTAGCAGTAGTAGTAGTAGTAGCAGTAGTAGTAGCAGTAGCAGTAATAGTACTAATAGTAGCAGTTTTAGAAGTATTAGTATTAGTAGTAGGTATTGCAGTATTAGCAGTGGTAATTGTGATTGTAATAGTAGCAGTTTCAGAAGTATTAGTATTAGGATTAGTAGTATAGTATCAATAGAAGCTGTAGTAGCAGTGGTAGTAGTCGTTGGTGAAGCAGTTGCAGTAATAGCGGTAGTAGCAGTAGTAGTAGCGATAGTAGTAGCAATAGGAGGAGTAGCAGCAGTGGTAGTAGTTGTTGCAGTAGTAGAAGCAGTAGCAATAGTTGTAGTAGGAGTAGTAGTAGTTGTAAAAGAAGTAGCGGTTGTAGCAATAGTAGTATTAGTGGTAGTTGCAGTAGTAGCAATAGCAGCAGTAGTAGCAGCAGTATTAGCAGGGGTAGTAGTAGAAGTAGTAATAGAAATAGCAGTAGATGTAGTAGTAGCAGTAGGTGTAGTTGTAGTAGCAGTAGCTGTAATTGTTATAGCAGTAATGGTAGAAGCAACTATAGTAGCAGTCTTGGTAGTATTATGAGATGTCGTAGTTCTAGCAGTAGTTGTAGTATTATAAGTAGTAGTAGTTGTAGCAGTAATACAAGTAGTTACAGTTTTAGTAGTGGTAGTACAAGTAGTAGCAATAGCAGCCGTAGTAGCAATAATAGTTACAGTAGCAATCATAGCTATATTAGCAATAGTAGTAGAAGTTGGAGTGGTAGTAGCTTTAGTAGTAGCAGCAGTAGTAGTAGCAGTATTGGTAGTATTAGTAGTTGTAGTAGTAGCAGTAGTGGTAGTAGTTACAGTAGTAGTAGCAGCAGTGGCTGAAGTAGCAGCCATAGTAGTTCTAGTAGTGGCAGTAGTAGCAGTAGGAGAAGCAGCAGCAGCAGCAACAACAGTAGTAGTAGTAGTAGTAGTAGGAACAGTAGCAGCTGAAGTAGTAGTAGTTACTAGTAATAGTAGTCATCGCAGTAGTAGTAGTAGTTAGTAGTAGTAGTAATTGTAGCTGTAGTAGTAGCAATAGTAGTAGTGGCTGAAGTAGTAGCAATAGTACTAGTTGCAGTCGTAGCAGTAGTAGTTGTAATAGTGGTGGCAATTGTAATAGTAAGAGCAGCAGCAACATTTGTTGCAGTAGTATAAGTAATAGTAGTAGTAGCAGCAGCAGTAGTAGTAGTGGTAGCAGTATTAGTTGAAGTTACAGTAGTAGTAGCAATAGGTATGGATGTAGTGGTAGTAGCAGCTACTGTAGTAGTTGTTGTTGTAGTAGTTGTTGTTGTATTAGTAGTAATTGCAGTAGTGGTAGTGGTAGTAGTAGTAATAGTAGCAGCCGTAGTAGCAGTAGTCACAGTGGTAGTAGTTGTAGTAGAAGTAGTAGTAATAGTAGTAGTAGTAGTAGAAGTAGTAGTAGAAGTAGTAGTATTAGTGGTAGTAGTAGTAGCAATTTAAGTAGCTTTTTAGTAGTTAGCAGTAGTTGTAGTAGTAGTATGTTAGCAGTAGTATTGCAATAGCCTAGTAGTATGCAACGAAGTAGTAGCAATAGTCTCTAGCATTGTTTATGTCGTCTCTTTATTTTAGCTTTAGGTAGTATAAGTAGTAGCTAGTGTTGTAGAGTAGTAGTAGCATTAGTAGACGTAACAAAAGTTAGTGTAGTAGTCGTCAGTAGTATTCGTAGTAGTCGTAAATAGTAGTTAGTAGTAGTAGTAGTAGTAGCAGCAGTAGTACTTCTAGCACTAGTAGAGGTAGCAACAGCACTCGTAGCCCTAGTAGTAGTCGCAACACTGGTCATAGCAGTAGTAGTAGCAATAATAGTAGCAGAAGTAGTGGTAATAGTAACAACAATAACATCAACAGCAGCACTAGTAGTAGCAGTAGCAATGGTACTAGTAGAAGTAGAAGTAGTAGTAGAAGTAGTAATTATTGCAATAGTAGTAGTGGTGGTGGTAGTAATTGTAGTAGTAGTATAAGTAATAGTAGTAAGTGTAGAAGTAGTAGTTGTAGTAGTAGTAATAGTATAATAGCTGCAATAGTAGCAGATATAGTACAAGTTGAAGTTGTAGTAGTAGTAGTAGCAGTATTAGTGGCAGCAGCAACAGCAGCAGCAGTAGTAGTGGTAGTAATAGTTGTTGTTGTTGTTGTAGTACTCGTAGTAGCATTAGCAGCTGCATCACTAGCAGTAACACTTGTAGAATTTGTAGCAGAAGCAGTAGTAGTAGTTTATTAGCAGCAGTGGTAGTGGTAGCAGTAGTAGTAGCTAAGATAGTGGCAATATGAGAATTAGTTTTGGTAGCTATACTAGTTGTGGCAGAAGAAGCAGTTGTAGTAGTAGTTGTAGTAGCAATAGTTGTCATAGTTGTAGTCTTAGCCGTAGTTGTAGTAGTGCGAAAAGTTGCAATTGTACTAGCAGTAGTAGTGGGACAAGTAGTAGTGGTAGTAGTAGTGGTAGTAGTAGTGGTAGTAGTAGTAGTGGTAATAGTAGTAGTCGTAGCAGTAGTAGCAGTGCTAGTGGTAATAGAAGTAGCAGTGCAGAAGCCGTAGTCGTAGTGGCCATAGTCGCAATGGGTGTAGTAGTTGTAGTAGTAGTACTACTAGTAGTTATAGTAGTAGATATAGTAGAAGTAGTAGTAGCAGTTGTAGTAGTAGTAATAGTAGGACAAGTAGTAGTGGTAATAGCAGTAGAGGTAGTAGGGATAGTAGCAGTAGTAGTAGTAGTAGTAGTGGTAGTGGTAATAGAAGTAGTAGTGCAAAAGCAGTAGTCATAGTGGCCATAGTCACAGTAGGAGTAGTAGTTGTAGTAGTATAACTACAAGTAGTTATAGTAGTAGATGTAGTAGAAGTAGTAGTAGCAGTTGTAGTAGTAGTAATAGTAGTAGTAGTAGTGGGATGAGGAGGAGGAGTAGTCTTAGTAGTGGTGCTAGTAGTAGTTGTTGTAGGAGTTGTAGAAGTAGTAGTACTAATAGTAGTATTAGTAGTAGTTGTTGTAGTAGTAGTGGTGGTGGTAGTAGTATTAGTAGTAGTAGTAGTAGGAGGAGGAGGAGGAGGAGGAGGAGGAGGAGTAGTAGTTGTTGTTGTTGTTGTTATTATTGTTGTAGTAGTAGTTGTTGTTGTAAAAACTGTAGTAGCCATAGCAGTAGTAGTTGCAGAAGTAGTAGAAGTTGGGGAAGTAGTAGCAACAGCTGTAGGAGCAATAATTGTAGCAACAATGGCAGAAATAGTAGAAATAGGAGCAGTAGTTGTAGAAGCAATGGTAGTAGTAATAGAATCAGTAGTAGTAGCAGTAGTAATGTCGTTCGTAATTATAGTAGTAGTACAAGTACCAATAGCAATAGGTGCAGTAGTAGCAAAAGTAGTGACAATTATTGCAGTAGTTGTAGCCGCAGCAGCTGCAGTAGAAGCAGCGGTAGTGGTAGTAGTAGGAGGAGTAGTAGTGGTAGTAGCAGTAGTCATAGGAGAAGTAGTAATAGTAGTAGCAGTAATAGTAGTAATAGTATTAGCAGTAGCAGTAGTAGTAGTGGTAGTTATTGTACTAGTAGTGGTAGTTGTAGAAGCAATAGTTGTATTAGTAGCAGTTGTAGTAGTAGTAGTACTGTAACAGTAATTGAGAGAGCAGCAACAGCATTAGTGGTAGTAGGAGTAATATTAGTAGTGGTAGTAGTAGCAGCAATAGTAGGAGTAGTAGTACAAGCAATTGTAACAGCAGTGGCAGTAGTATTACCAGTAGTAGTAGTTGTAGTAGTAGCGGCAGCCATAGTAGTTGTAGTGGTACTAGTAGTTGTAGTAGTAGTAACAACAATAGTAGTTGTTGTTGTAGTAGCAATAGAAGTAGTAGCAGCAGCAGTAGTAGTAGTAGTGGCAATAATAGTAGTAGTAGCCGCTGCAGCAATAGTAATAGCAGTAGCAATAGTGTCTGTAGTAGCAGTAGTAGTAGCAGTAGTAGGAGTTGTAGGAGAAGTGCTAGTAGTAGTAGTTATTATAGTTGTAGGAGAAGTAGTAGTAGAAGTAGTAGTCGTTGTAGTAGAAGTAGTACTATTAATAGCAGTAGTAGTAATAATAGTACTAGTAGTACTAGTAGTACTAGTTGTAGTTGTTGTTGTAGTAGTAGTAGTAGTAGTAGTAGTAGTAGTAGTAGTAGTAGTAGTAGTAGTAGTAGAAGTAGCAGTATTAGTAATAGTAGTAGTGATACTAGTAAAACTACTAGTAGAAGTGCTTGTACTAGTAGTAGCAGTAGTAATAGTAGTAGTAGTAGTAGGAGCAACAGTAGCAATAGTAAAAGTTGTTGCAGTAGTAGCAGTAGAAGAAGTATTAGTATTAGTAGTAGTAGGGGTTCTAGCAGTGGGAGCTGTAGTACAGTAGTAGTAGTAGGAAGTGCTATAGTTGCAGTAGTAGCCGTAGTAGTAATGTAGTAGCAGTTGTAGTAGTAGTAGTAGTAATACCAGTGGGAGCAGTAGTAGCAATTGTAGTAGTAGGTGTAGTAGTAGTTGCAGAAGAAGTAGTAGTTGTATTAGAAGTAATAGCAGCAGCAGTAGTAGAAGTAATAGTAGTAGGACTATGAGTAGTAGTAGTATTTGCAGTAGCAGTAGTAGCAATTGTACATTAGCAGTAATAGTGCTAGTTGGAGGAGTAGTAGCAGTCGTAGCAGTATTAGTGGTAGCTGTGGTAGCTATAGGTGTAGAGGTAGTAGTAGTAGTCGTAGTAGTAGGACTAGCAGCAGTAGTAGTAGTAGCAGCAATATCAATAGCAGTAGTGGTAGTTGTAGTAGAAGTAGTAGTAGTTGTTGTATTAGTAATTGCAGTAGGAGAAGTAGTAGTTGTAGTAGTAGTAGTAGCTGTGGAAGAAGAAGTAGTAGTAATTATAGTTGTAGTAGTAGTAGTTGTAGTAGTAGTAGTAGTAGTGGCAGTAGTAGGAGTAGTAGAAGTAGAAGTAGCAGCCGTAGCAAAAGTAGCAGTAGTAGTAGTATTCGTAGTAGCAGCCATAGCAAAAGTAGCAGCAGTAGTAGTATTCGTAGTTGCAGCACAAGCAGCAGTAGTAGTAGCAGTAATAGTTGTTGTTATCGTAGGAGAAGTTGTAGTAGTTGTGGTAGTAGTAGTAGTAGTAGTAGAACTAGCATTTGTAGTAATAGTTGTTGTAGTAGTAGTAGTAGTAGTAGTAGTAGTAGTAACAGTAGTAGTGGTAATAGTAGTAGAAGCATTAGAAGTAGTAGTAGCAATAATAGTTGCAATAGAAATTGTAGTAGTAGCATTAGTAGTAGTAATAATAGTGATAGCAGTAGTAGTCGTAGCAGTCGTAGCAGTAGTAGCAATAGTAGTACTACCGCTAGTAGTTGTAGTTGTACTAACAGTAGAAGTTATAGGAGCAATACTATAGTAGCAGCTGTAGTTGTAGTAGCAGCAATAGTAGCAGTAGTTGTAGAAGTAGTAGTAGCAGTAGTAGCAATAGTAGCAGGAGCTATAGCAGCAGCAGTAGTACTAGCAATAGCAGTAGTTGTAGCAGTAGTAGTAGTTGTTGTAGAAATAGTAGTAGTAGTAGTAGTAGTTATAGTAGTAGGAGAAGTAGTAGTAGTAGTTGTAGTAGAAGTAGTTACAGAAGTAGTATTGTTGGTAGCAGTACGATTACTAATACTACTACTACTAGTAGTAGTAGTCATAGTAGTAGCAACAACAGTAGTAGTAGATGTAGTACTAGTAGTCGTAGCAATAGTAGTAGTAGTGGTAGTGGTAGTATTAGTCATTGTAGTGGGAGCAGTAGTAGTAGTAGTTGTTGTTGTTGTTGTTGTTGTTTTTGTTGTTGTTGTTGTTGTAGTAGTAGTAGTAGTAGAGTAGTGGTAGCACTAGTGGTAGTAGGAGAAGTAGTAGTAGTTGTTATTGTAAGGGAAGTTGTAGTAGTGTTAGTAGAAGTGGTAGTAATAGGAGAAGTAATAGTTGTAGCAGTAGTGGCAGTAGTAATAGGAGGAGGAGGAGGAGAAGTAGTAGTACTAGTAGTAGTAGTCGTAGCAGCAGTAGCAATAGTAGTTGCAGTTGTACTAATAGCAGTAGTTATACGAGCAATAGCTACAGCTGCAGCAGTAGTAGTAGCAGTAACAGTAGTAGTTGCAGTGGAAGTAATAGTTGCAGTAGAAAGAGGAGTTGTAGTAGTAGTAGTAGCAGCAGCAGCAGCAGTACTAGCAATAGTAGTTGTTGTAAGAGAAATAGTAGTAGTAGTAGTAGTAGTTATAGTTGTAGGAGAAGTAATCATGGAAGTAGTACTATTAGTAGCAGTACTATTAGTAGTTGTAGTAGTAGTAGCAGTAGTAGAGTAGTAGTAGTAGTAGTAGTAGGAATAGTAGATATAGTAGTAGCAGTAGTAGTAAATGTCGTAGTAGCAGTCGTAGCAGCAGTAGAAGTAGTGGTGGTAGTATTACTAGTTGCAGTGGGAGTAGCAGTAGTAGTTGTTGTAGTTATTCTTCTTGTTGTTGGTGTTATTGTAGTAGTAGTCGTAGTAGTAGAAGTAATAGTAGAACTAGTGGTAGCAGGAGAAGTACTAGTAGCTATTATTGTAAGGGAAGTTGTAGTAGAGGTAGTAGAAGTGGTAGTAGTAGGAGAAGTAGTAGTAGTAGCAGTTGTAGCAGTAGTAGTAGTAGTAGTAGTAGTAGTAGTAGTAGTACTAGCAATAGTAACCGCAGTAGTAGCTGTCGGAGCATGAGAAGAAGTTGGTGTAGCAGTAGCGGTAGTAGTGGTAGTAGTAGCAATAGTAGCAGTTGTAGTCATTGTGGTAGTAGTACTAGCTGCAATAGTGGCAATAGTAGTAGTAGTTGTTGTAGCAGTAATGCTAGTATGAAAAGTAGTAGTAGCAGTAGTTGCAGAAATAGTGGAACCAGCAGTAGTAGTTGCTATAGTAGTAAAAGTAGCATTCTCAGTAGTAGTAGTAGTAGTAGTAGCTGTAGCTGTAGCAATAGTTGTATTAGTGCCAGCAGTAGTAGTTCTGGTAGTAGTAGTAGTAGCAGTAGTAGCAGCAGGAGCAGCAGTAGTAGTAGCAGCAGCAGCAGCAGCAGTAGTACTGGTAGTAGTAGTAGTTGTAGCAGTACTAGCAGTAGCTATTGTAGTAAAGCAGTAGTAGTAGTAGTTGTAGGAGGAGTAGAAGTAGTATGAGTAGTTGTAGCAGTAGTAGTAGTCGTCGTGGGGACTGTGTTCTAGTTTTAGTTGTTGTAGTGAGAGTTGTAGTAGCAGTAGTCGTAGTCATTATAGTAGTAGTAGTGGTTGTTGTTGTAAAAATAGTAGTAGTCGTAGATGTAGTAGTTGAAAAAGTAGTAGAAGCAGGGGAAGTAGTAGTAATAGTTGTAGCAGCTGTGGTTGTAGTAGCAATGACTATAATGGTAGAAGGGGGTAGTAGTATTAGTAGTAACATAAGTATTAGTTGCAAGAAAAGTAGTATTAGTTGTAACAGAAGTAGTAGATGCAATAGTAGTAGTAATAGCCATAACACTAGCAGTAGTAATAGTAGCAGCAGCAATTGTAGTAGACGTAGTAGCAGCATCTGTAGTAGTAGGAGAAGCAATTGCAGTAGTAGCAGTAGTAGTAGCAGTAGTAATAGTAGTAGTAGTAGTAGTAGGAGTAGTACTAGTTGTAGCATTACTAGCAACAGCATCCATTGTAGCAGTAGTAGCAGTTGTCGTACTAGTAGTGGTAGTTGTAGAAGTAGTAGCATTTTTAGTAGCAGTAGTAGTTGTTATAGTAGTAGCAGTAACAATAGTAGTAGTACTACTGGCAGAAGCAGTAGTAGTAACTGTAGCAGTAGCTACAGCTGTAGTAGTAGTATTCATAGAAGGAGCAATAGCACTAGCAGTAGTAGTAGTAGTAGCGGTAGTAGTACTAGTAGTAGAAGTAGTAGCAGTAGCAGCAGCTACAACAGTTGTAGTAGTAGTACTAGTATTAGTAGTAGTAGTAGCAACAATAGTAGTAGTAGCAGCAACAGTAGTAGCAGCAGCTACAACGGTAGTAGTCGGAGTAGTAGTAGTTGCCATAGCAGTACTGTGAGTATTAACAGTAGTAGTAGTAGCAATAGTATTAACAGAAGTAGGAGTAGTTGTTGTAGTAGTAGTAGTAGTAGTAGTGCAGTAGTATTATAATAAGTTTTAGTAATAGTTGTAGTAGAAGTTGTAGTAGTAGCAGCAAAAGTAGTAGCAATGGTAGTAGTAGTTGTAGTAGTAGTCGCAGTAGTAGTAGCCGTAGTAGTGGTATTAATAGCAGCAGTAGCAGCCGTAGTAATAGTAGTAGTAGTAGTAGCAGTGGTAGCAATAGAGCAGTAGTAGAAGTAGTAGTATTAGCAGTAATACTAGAAGCAGTAGTACTAGTAGCAGTAGTAGTAGAAGTTGTAGTTGAGTAGTAGTAGTAACAGTAGTAATAAAAGTAGTAGTAGCAGTAGTAGGAGGAGGAGAAGTAGTAATAGTAGTAGCTATAGAAGTTGCAATAGCTATCGTAGTAAGAGTAGTTAGAGTAGCAGTAGTAGTAGGACCTGTAGTTGTGGTCGAGGTTGTGGTAGCAGTAGTATTGTTAGTAGCAGTAGCAATTATTGTAGTAGTAGTTGTTGTTATTGTCGGAACAGCCGGAGCATTAGTAGTAGTAGTAGCAGTAGCCATAGTAGTAGGTGCAGTTGTAGTAGTATTAGTCGTAGCAGTAGCAATAGCACTAGCAGTAGTACTAGCAACGGTAGTAGTAGTTCTAGTAGTAGTACTAGCAGTAGCAGCTGCCGCAGTTGTTGTAGTAGTAGTAGTAACAACAATAGTAGCATGTGTAGGAGGAGGAGGAGGAGTAGTAGTAGCAGTAGCTGCAATAGTAGTAGTAGTAGTAGTAGCAGCTATAGCAATAGTAGTAGGAGTAGTAGTTGCAGTAGGAGTAGTATCGGTAGTAACAGTAGTAATAGCAGTAATAATAGTAGTACCAGTAGTATTAGCAAAAGTAGTAGTAGTTGCTGTAGTAGTAGTAGATCAGTATCAGTAGTAGTCGTAGTAGAAGTTGTAGCAGCAGTAGCAGAAGGAGTAGCAGCCGCAGTAGCAGCAACAATTGTAGTAGTAATCATAGTTATTGTAGTTGTAGTAGTATTAGCAGTCATGGTTGTAGTAGAAATAGTAGTAGTAATAGTAATAGCAGAAGTAGTAATAGTAGTAACAGTAGCAGTAGAAGCAATAGTAGCAACAGTAGCAGTAGTAGCAGTAGTAGTTGTTGTGATAGTGGTAGTAGCAGTAGCAGTAGTAGTAGTAGTAGTAGTAGTAGTAGTAGCAGCAGTAGTCGTCGTAGTAGTAGTAGTTGTAGTACTACTAGTAGTAAGAGTCGTTGTAGCAGTAGAAGCAATAGTAGTAGTACTAGTTGTAGGAGATGTAGTAGAGGTAGTTCTTGTCGTTGTTGTTGTAGGAGAAGTAGGGTCAGTCTTCGTAGTTGTAGTAGTAGAAGCAATTGTAGAAGTAGTACTATTAGTAGCTGTAGTAGTAATGGCAGCAGCAGCAGCAGTAGTATCAGTAGCAGTAATAGCAGCCGTAGAAGCAACAGTAGTAGTAGTAGCAGTAGTAGCAGTAGAAGAAACAGTAGTAGTAGCAGTAGTAGTAGAAGCATCAACATTGGTAGTAGTAGTAGCAATAGCAATATAAGCACAAGTAGCAGTAGAAGTAGTGCTAAAATTAGTCGTAGTAGTAGCAGTAGTTGTTGTAGTATGAGAAGTAGTTATAGTAGCAGTAGTAGTAGTTGTGGTAGTAGTAGTAGCGACAATAGCGGTAGCTGTAGTAGCAATAGTAGTAGCTACAGCAGTAGTAATAGTAGTAATCGTAGTCGTACTATTAGCAATAGTAGTAGTTGTGGTTGGTGTATTACGAGCAGTAGCAGCAGCAGAAGTAGAAGCAGTAGTAGTAATAGTAGTAGTAGTATTTGTAGTACTTGCAGTAGTAGCAGTAGAAGTAGTACTACTACTACGACTGCTGCTGCAACTATTTCTGGGGCTACGAGTGCTGCGGCTAATTCTAGTACTACAACAACTACTACTGCTGCTACTACTACTACTACTACTATCACTACTACAACCTCTACTAGTACCACTACTACAACCATTATGTGGCTACAAACACTACTACAACCAACACTACTACTAATAGTACTGCTACTATTGCTACAGATACTACTACTACTACTGCAACTGCTACTACTATTACTGCTACTAGTACTACTGCTACTACTTTTACCACAACTGTTACTCCTGCTACTACTACTGTTGCTACTACTGCTAGCACACCTACTACTCCTACTACTCCAAATATTGCTATTACAACCACTCCTACAACTACTATGATTGCTACTCGTACCCCTACTCCTACCACTACCACTACCACTACTACTACTATTCCTCCTCCTCTGAGTCATCCTACCACGAGTCCTACTCCTACTTCTGCTACTACTACTACTCCTAATGCTACTACTACTACTACAACAACTTGGACTCCCACTCCTGATCCAACTCCTACTACAACCACTCCTCCGACAACTATAACTACTACAACTACTACTGCTACTAGTTCTACTACCGCTACCACTACTACTGCTATTTCTACTACTATGACTACTGTTACTACTATTACCACTACTACTCCTATAACCACTACTATTATTATTATTATTATTATTACTACTACTATTATTACTACTACTACAACAACTACTACTATTGTAGTTACTACAACTACTGCTGCTATTTCTACTACTATGACTACTGTTACTACTATTACCACTACTACTCCTATAACCACGACTATTGTTATTATTATTATTACTACTACTACTATTACTACTACTACTACTACTACTATTAATCCTACTACTATTGTAGTTTCTACAAGTACTACTACTTCTACTATTAGTAAAACTGCTACTACTCCGACTCCAACACCTTCTACTACAACTACTCCTACTACTACTACTACTACTACTACTACGATTGCTCCAATTACTATTACTCCCAACTCAAACTCTTACTACTACTATAAATACTACTACAACTAATACTACTACTACTACTACTACTACAACTCCTAGCACTAATACTACTACTATTACAACAACAACAACTACTACTACTACTACTCTCGCTCTTGCCACTACTACAAATAGTCATACTCCTACAACTATTACTATGATGCCTACTCCTACTCCTGTTCCTACTCGTACTGCTGCCAGTACTACTACTACTACAACAACAACAACTACTACTACTATTATTTCTCATACGACTATTACTACTACTACTACTACTACAACTACTATTACTAGTACTACTACTCCTACTATTACTACTATTTCTACAACTACTACTCCTACTTCTACAACTACTATTGCTGCATTAGTACAGCTACTGTTGCTGCCGCTACTACTACAACTACTACTACTACTTCTACTACTACTACTACTACTTCTACTACTACTACTAATGCTACTACTAGTACTTCTATTGCCACCACTACTGTTACTACTACTACTACTACTTTTGTTACTACTACTACTACTACTACTATACCTATCATTACAAATACTACTTCTACTACTATTACTACTACTACTACTACTACTACAACTACTACTCTTTCTATTGCTATTACTACTATTACTACTACTACAATTTCAACTACAACTACAACTGCTACTATAGCTGCTACTACTATTGCTACTTCTACCCTTCCTACTTCTACTGCTACAACTCCTAGTACTCCTACTACTTCTACTACTACTGCTACTACTAGTACTAATGCTTCTACTACTACCCCTACTCCTAAACCAACTCTAGTTACAACAACTACCGTTACTACTAATATTATTACTACTACTACTTGTACAACCACTACTACTACTACAACAATAACTACTACTTCTACTACTGCTACTAGTACTACTACAACTTCTACTACAACTACAATTGCTACTGCTACTTGTACTATTACTAGTATGGGTACTACTACTGTTGCTGCTGGTACTACTACCTCTACTACAATTACCACTACAGCTGCTCGTGCTGCAACTGCCACTCCTACAACTACTACATCTACTAATACTATCACTATAACAACTACTATAGCTGCTGATGCTGCAGCTGCAACTCCTACTACTACAACTACTACTAATACTAGAACTACAACAACTACTATTATGACTCCTCCTCCTATTACTTCTAAAACTATCACTACTACTACTTCTGCTGCTACTACTACTATTACAACTACTACAGCAACAACAACAGCAACAACAACAACTACTACTGCTACAACTATTACTACTGCTAGAATAATAACAACTACTACAACTACTACAGGTGCTAATATAACTACTACTACTAATATGCCTATTACAACTAATTCTATGACTATTACTAGTACTACTACAAATATTACTACTACTATTGCTACAAGTACTTCTACTACTATTACTACTACTACTACAACTAGTGTTGCTATAATTACAACTCCTACTACTTCTATTAATACTATTATTACTACTACTATTGCTACAACTAGTACTGCTACTATGACTAACGCTACTACTACTACTGCTACTACTGCTACTACTGCTACTACTACTCTTGTTACTACTTCTAGTTCTACAATTACTGCTACTACATCTACTACTTATATATGTACTCCTACTACTCCTACTACTACTACCACTACTACTACTCCAACTACCACAACTACTACAACTACCACTGCTCCTACTACTACACCTACTCCTACACCAACTTCTATTACAACTACTAGTAGTGGAGAGAGTTGTAATTGTGGCAGTAGCAG
This sequence comes from Trichopus zeylanicus subsp. travancoricus, assembly GCA_005019695.1. Classification (NCBI taxonomy): domain Eukaryota; kingdom Viridiplantae; phylum Streptophyta; class Magnoliopsida; order Dioscoreales; family Dioscoreaceae; genus Trichopus; species Trichopus zeylanicus. The sequence goes on along the minus strand of RXID01022148.1, from coordinate 9,987 downwards.
GCATAGTGGAAGTAGTAGTAGCAGTGGTAGTAGAAATAGTAGTCATAGTAGTAGTCATAGTTTTTGTAGTCCTTGTAGTAGTTGTAGTAGTGGTAGCTGTTGTAGTAGTCATAGTAGTAGTAGTAGCGGGAGTCGTAGTAGTAGTTGTAGTAGTAGTATTAGTAATAGTAGTTGTAGTAGGCATAGTAGTAGCAGTAGTAGGAGTAGCAATAGTAGGAGTAGTAGTTGTAGTAATAGTTGTAGTCGTATTAGTAGTAGTAGTCGTAGTAATAGTAGCAGTAGCAGCAGCAATAGTAGCAGTTGTAGTAGTAATAATAGTAGTAGTTGTAGCGGTTGTAGCAATAGTATTAGTAGCAGTAGTTGTAGGCGTAGTAGTAGTAGTAGTAGTAGTAGTAATAGTAGTAGCAGTAGTAGTTACTGACGCAGTTGTAGTAGTAGTAGTAGTTATAGCAGTAGTATGTGTAGGTGTAGTAGTAGTAGTAGTAGTTGTGGTTATTGGTTTAGTAGTAGTAGTAGTAGTAGTAGTATGTGCAGGTGTAGTACTAGTAGCAATAGAAGCAGTAGTGATTGCCATAGTAGTAGTTGTAGTTGTAGTAGTAGTTGTTGTAGTAGTAGTAGTAGTTGTAGTAGTAGTAATAGTAATAGTAGTAGTAGTAGTCGTAGTAGTAGTAGCAGTAATGGTAATAGTAGTAGTAGTTGTTGTTGTTGTAGAAGTTGCAATAATAGTAGAAGTAGTAGTAGAAGATCTAATTGTAGTAGTACTAGTAGTAGCTGTAGTAGTTGTAGTTGGAGTAGTAGTAGTAGTTGTTGTTGTTGTAGTTGTAGCAGTAGTTGCAGTAGTAGTTGTAGTCATAGTAGTAGTACTAGTAATAGTAACCGTAATATTAGTAGTACTAGTAGTAGATGTATTAGTGTAGTAGTAGGAGTAGTAGTACTAGAAGTATTAGTAGTTGTAGTACGGGAATTTGTATTAGTTATAGTAGTAGTAGAAATAGTCATAGTAGTTGGAGTAGTAGTTGTAGCAGTAGGAGTAGTAGCAACTGTTGTAGGAGTTATAGTAGTATTAGTAGAAGTAATGGTAGTAGTACGAGTGGTAGTAGTTGCGGTAGGAGTAGTAGTAGTTGTAGTACCAGTAGTTGTTGTATTAGTAGTAGAAATATTAGTAGTTAAAGGAGTAGTGTAGTAGCAATAGCAGTACTAGTTGGAGTAGTAGTCATAATGGTAGTAGTAGAAGGAGTAGTGGTTGTCGCAGTCATAGTAGTAGATGTTGCAACAGTAGTAGCAGTCGTAGTAGTAGTATAGTTCGAGTAGCAGTAGCAGCAGTAGCAACAAAAGTCATAGTAGTAGTAGTTGTTATTGCAGCAGTAGTGGTAGTAATTTACGAAGTGGTAGAAGTAGTAGTTGTCATATTAGCAGTTGCAATAGTTATTGTTGTAGCAGTAGTTGTAGTAGTGCTATTAGCGGTAGTAGTATTAGTCAAAGTTTTAATAGCAGTAGTTGTAGTAATAGTAGGTGGAGGAGGAGTAATAGGAGTACGACTAGTAGTAGAAGTAGCAATAGCAATTGTTATAGTTGAAGTAGTAGAAATAGTAGTAGTAGTAGTAATAGTAGTAGTATTAGTAGTAGCAGTAGTTGCAGAAGTAATAGTAATTGTAGTAGTAGTAGGTGTAGAAGTAGGACTTGCTGTAGAAGTAGTGGTACTAGGAATAGTAATTGAAAGAGTATTAATAGTAGTAGTAGTTGTTGTAATAGCAACAATAGTCCCAGTAATAAATGTAGTAGTAGTGGGAGTAGTAGGAGAAATAGCCGTACAAGTAGCAGAAGTTGTAGCAGTAGTTGTACTAGGAGTTGTAGAAGTAGTAGTAGTAGTAATAATTGTAGTATTAGTAATAATAGTAGTTGTAGGAGTAGAAGTAATAGTTCTAGCAATATTAATACTTGCAACAGTAGTTGTAATAGTTGTAGTAGTAGTTGTTGTTGTAGTAGTAGTAGTGGTACTAGTAGTAGTAGTAGTAGTGGTGGTGGTGGTGGTGGTAGTAGTAGTAGTAGTTGTTGTTGTTGTTGTTGTTGTAGTACTAGCTGTCGTAGCTATAGTAGTCATATTAGTATTAGTAGTAGTTGAAGTAGTTGTAGTAGTAATAGTAGTAGTAGTAGTAGTAGTAGTAGTAGTAGTAGTAGTAGTAGAAGTAGTAGTAGTAGCGCTAGTAGTAGTAGTACTAATAGTGGTGGTAGTAGTACTAGTAGTGGTAGTAGTAGTGGTAGTAGTACTAGTAGTGGTAGTAGTAGTAGTAGTAGTAGTAGTTTTAGTTTTAGCAGTAGTAGCAGTAGCAGCTATTGTAGAACTAGCAACAGCTATAGCAATAGTACTAGTAGTAGCAGCAGAAGAAGTTGTTGTTGTCATAGTAGTAGTAGTAGTAATACTCGTAGTAGCCATAGTAGTGATGGTTATAGTAGTAGCAGTAGTAGTAGTTTCAAGAGTGGCAGCAGTAGTAGTAGTTGTAAGAGCAGCAGCAGTAGTAGTAGTAGTAGTCGCAGCAAATGAAGTTGTAGTAGCATTAATAGCAGTAGCAATAGTAGCATAAGTAGTTGTGTTGTAGTAGTAGAAGTATTCAAAGTAGTAGCAGTTGTTGAAGTAGCTATAATAGTAGCATTAGGAGTATTTGTTATAGCTATAGTTGTAATATCAGCTGAAGTAGTAGCAGTAGCTTGAGTTGCGATCGTAATAGTAGCAGTAGTAGTAGTAATAGTAAGAGTAGTCGTTGGCTTAGTAATAGGAGTCCGTGTAGTAGTAGTAATGGTAGTACTAATAGTAGCAGTAGTAGTAGTAGTAGCTGTAGTAGTAGTAGTAGGTGTAGTAGTAGTAATGGTAGAAGTTGGAGTAGAAGTAGGATTAGAAGCTGAAGTAGTAGTAGTAGCAGAAGCAATAGTAGTCGAAGCAGTAGTAGCAATAGCCGTAGAAGTAGTAGTAGAAATAGTAGTAGAAGTAGTAATAGTAGTAGTAGTACGAGTAGCTGTAGGAGTAGTAGCAGTAGTAGCAGTGATGGTAGTAGAAGTAGTAGTAGCAGTAGTAGTAGTTGTAGCAGGAGCAATAATAGTTCTAGTAGTAGTAATAATTGTAGTTGTAGTACTAAGAGTAGGAAGTGTAGTAGTTGTAATAGTAATAGTCATAGTTGTAGTAGGTGTATTAGGAGTAACAGTAGTAGTAGTAGTAATAGTAGCAGCAATAGTAGTTGTATTACTATCAGTAATAATAGTAGTAGCCATAATACTAGTAGTAGTAGAAGTAGTAGTAGTAATAGTAGTAGTAGTCGTGGCAGTAGCAGCTGCAATAGCAGTAGTAGTAGATGTAGTAGTAGATGTAGTAGTTATTGTTGTAGTAGTAGTTGTAGTAATAGCAGTAATAGTAGTAATAGTAGTTGGAGTAATAATAGTAGGGACTATAGGAGTAGTTGTAGGTGTATTAGTAGTAGTAGTAGCAGTAGTAGCTACAATTGTAGTAGTAGTAGTAGTTGCAATAGAAGTTGTAGTAGTATTAGTAGTAGTAGGAGGAGGAGGAGGAGTGGCATTAGTAGTAGCAGTAGTAGTAGCAGTAGTAGAAGTAGCAATAATAGTAAGAGTAGCAGTGGTAGTTTTAGTGTTATTAATAGTAGTAGTAGGAGTGGTAGTTGTAATACTAGTAGAAGTAGTAGTAGTAGTAGTAGTAGTAGTAGTAGTAGCAGCAGCAGTAGAAATAATAATAGTAGTAGTAGTACTATTAGTAATAGTAGCATTTATAGTAAGTGTATTAGGAGTAGTAGTAGAACTAGTACTAGGAGTAATAGTAGTAGAAGTAGTAGTGGTGGTGGTGGTAGTAGTAGTAGGAGTAGTAGTAGTCATAGTAGAAGTAGTAGTAGCAGAAGAAGCAGCAGCAGTAGTAGTAGCAGTAGTTAGAGTAGTAGGAGGAGTAGAAGTAGTAGCAGTGGTAGTAGTAGTTGTAGCAGTAACAACATTAGTGCTAGTAGTAGCAATAACAGCAGCATTAGTACTAGTAGAAGTAGTGGTGTTACTAATAGCAATAGTTGTAGTCACAGTAGCAGTACTAATAGTAGTAGCAGTAGTTGCAGTAGTAGCATTAATAGTCGTAGTACTACTAGTACTACTAGTAGTAGTAGTAGGAGTGGTAGTAGTATTATAGTAGTAGTAGCTATAGTAGTAGCAGCTATAGTAGCAAGAGAGTGGTATTCATAGTATTAGTAATAGTAGTAGTAGGAGTGGTAGTTGTAATACTAGTAGTAGTAGTGGTTGTAATAGTGGTGGTAGTAGTAGCAGCAGTAATAGCAATAGCAGTAGTCACAGTACTTGCGAAAGTTGTAGTAGTAGCAGTAGTAGTACCTGAAGCAGTTGTAGTAGTAGCAGCAGTAGCACTAGTAGAAATAGTAGTATTAGTAGTAGTAGTAGCAATAGTAGTAGTTGTAGTAGTAGTAGTTGTAGTAGAAGTGGTAGTAGTAGGGTGGGTAATAGTAGTACTTGTTATGGTTAGAAAAGTAGTAGTTGTTGTTGTTTTTGTAGAAGCAGTGGCAGTATAGTTGCAGTAGTAGAAGTTGTAGGAGATGTAGTAGTAGTAGCAGTAGTATTCGATATAGCAGCAGTAGCAACGACAACAACAGTAGTAGTTGTACTTGTAGTTGTTGTGGTCGTACAAGTAGTAGCAGTAGTAGTAGTAGAAGTTGTAATAGTAGTGGTAGCTGTAGAAGTATTAATAGTTGCAGTAGTAGTAGCAGTAGTAGCATTAGTAGTAGCAGCTATAGTACCAGTAGCAGCAGCAGTGGTAGAAGTAGAAGTTGTAATAGTAGTAGTAGTAGTATTAATAGTCGTAGTAGAAGTAGCAGTAGTAGTAGTAGTAGTCGTACCTGTAGTAGTAGTAGTAGTAGCAGCCACAACAACAACAGTAGTGGTAGTAGTAGTAGTATGAGCTGTAGAAGTAGCAGAAGTAGTGGCAGTATAACTAGCAGCAGCAAAAGTAGTAGTAGCTATAGTAGTAGTCATAGTAGTAGTCGTAGCAACAGCTGTAGTAGTTGTAGAGTAGTAGTAGTAGTACTAGTAGTTGTGGTAGTAGTACTAGTGGAAGTTGTAGCAGCAACTATAGTAGTAGCAACTATAGTAGTAGCAATTGCAGAAGTAGTTGTAGTAGTAGTAGTAGTAGAAGCAGTAGTTGTAGTACTAGTAGTTGTAGTAGTTGTAGTAGTAGAAGTAGTAGCTGTATAAGTAGTAGTAGTGGTAGGAGTAGCATTATGCATAGCAACCCAAGTAGTAGGAGTAGTAGCACAAATAATAGAAGAAGTAGTAGGAGGAGGAGTTGAAGTAGAACTAGTAGTAGTAGCAGTAGTAGTAATAGCAGCGACAGTAATAGCTTTTGCAGCAATAATAGTAGTACTCAGAGCACTAGTCGCGTTCGTAGTATAGTAGTAGTAGTTGCAGCAGCAATAGTAGTTGTTGTAGTAATAATAGCAGTAGTACTAATAGTAGTAGTAGTGGTGGTGGTGGTGGTAGTAGCAAGAGTAACAGCAGTAGTAGTAGTTGTTGTAGAAGCAGCATCAGTGGCAGTAGTGGGAGTAGTAGAAGTTATAGTAGCAACAGTAGTAATAGCAGTAGCATAGTAGTAGTAGTAGAAGTAGTAGAAGTAGTAGTTGTTGTAGAAGTAGTAGTAGTAGTTGGAGTAGCCTTACATGTAGGAAATGATGTAGCAGCAATAGTAGCAGTAATAATAAAAGTAGCTAGAGTAGTTGGTAGTAGTAGTAATAGCAATAGTACTAGAAATAGTAATAATAACAGGAGCAGTAATAGCTTTAGTAGTAGTAGTAGTAGTAGTTGAAGCACTAGTTGTATTAGTAGTAGCAGTAGTAGTAGTTGCGGCGGTAGTAGTAGTTGTAGTAGTAATAGTAGTAGTTGTACAAATAGTACAAGGAGTAGTAGTAACAATTATTAAAGCAACAATAGTACTAGTAATAGCAGTAGTAGTTGTAGTAGTAGTAGGAGTAATAATAGTAATAGTAGTAATAGTCGTAGCAGTAGAAGCAGCAGCAGCAGTAGTAGTAGTAGTAGTACTACTACAGCTACGACTACTATTTCTACTACTTGAACAACTACTACTACTTCTTCTACCACAACTACTGCCACTACCACTACTACGACTACTACAACTACTACAATTTCTGCTGCTGCTACTACTTCTTCTACTACTACTACTACAACTACTGCTACTTCTGCAACTACTTTTACTACTACTACTACTACAACTACTAAAATAACATCAACTACAAGTACTACGACTGCTACTGCTACTACGGCTGCCACGACTACTACTACTACTACTTCTGCCATTGCTACTACTTCTGCTACAATTTCTACTACTACTACGACTTCTACTACTCCCACTACTATTACTACTACTACTACTCCTACTACTACACCTACTATGACTGTTACTGCTGCTACTGCTGCTATTATCGCCAATACTACTACAACTGGTACTGCTGCTACTGCTACTACTGTTACTACTACTACTGCTGCTGCTACTACCACTACTACTACCCCGACTACAAAAACTACTACTACTACTTCTACTACTGCTACTACAGCTACTACTATTATTATCACTACTACTATTACTACTGCTACCATTGCTACGACTGCTACTATAAATACTACAGCTACAACTGCCCATGCTGCTAAAGCTACAATTGCTACTACAACTTCTACTCCAACTACTAAAACTTTGACTACCCCTACTACTACTGCCACTACTACAATTTCTGCTAATACTACTTTTACTACTACCACTACTACGACTACTACTACAATTGCTAGTACTCCTCCTCCTGCTGTGGCTGCTATCGTTGTGGCATCTGCTACTACTACATCTGCTTCTCCTACTTCTACAACTACTGCTACTACAATAACTACTGTTACTACTGCTACTGCCACAACTATTTTTACTACTACATCTTCTACTAGTACAACAACTAGCACGACAACTAGTGCTATAGCTACTACTACTATGACAACCACTTCTAATACTACTATGACTGCTCCTTCCACTACTACTATTGCTGCTATTACAACTACTATTGCTACTATTGCTGCTAGTAATACTTCTACTCTTGCTACAACTACAACTGCTACTATTTTTACTAATAATACTCCTATTGCTACTGTTACTACTCCAACAACTCCTACTACTACTGCTCTTGCTCCTTCTACTACTGCTACAACTAATACCACTACTACTAATACGACGACTACAAATGTTACTATTACGACTTCAACTACTACTACGGCTACAATTACTACCACTGTTACTACTTCTACTACTACTCCGGTTGCTACGACTACAACTACGACTACTACTACAACAACAACTACAACTACTACTACTACTATTACTTCTACTACAATTACGACTACGACAACTACGAATACTACTACTACTACTACTGCCACTACTTCTGTTGCTGCTATGACTACTACTACTACTACTTGTGCTATTATTGCTGACTTATACGACTATACGACGAATATGCAACTGACTAGTATTACTATACTAATACTACTATTACTGCAACTACTATTGCTACTTATACTACTACTATTGTTACTATTACAACTGCTACACCTACTACAACTACTACGACTACTGCTGCTGCTGCAGCTGCTACTCATATGACTATTATTTTTGCTACAACTATTTCTGCAACTATTACGACTACTACTAGTACTACAACTATAACTACTGCTATTACTACTGCTGCTACTACTACTATTGCTACTACCATTACTACTACTACCACAACTAGTAATATTACAACCACTACTACTACTACTGCTGCTGCTACTCCTACCATAACTACTGCCACAATAACATAGCCTACTACTACTGCTACTGCTGCTCCTACTACTGCTTCTATTAATACTACTACCGCGACGAATGCTGTTGCTTCTGGTGCTTCTGCATCTACTACTAATACAACTGCTTTGGCTGCTACTATAGATAATATTACTACTTATTCTATTGCATTTTCTACTCCTGCTTCGGCTACTACTACTATTGCTACAACTACTACCACTATTATACTATTACTACAACTGCAACTGCTACTACTGCTGCTAGTGCTACTACTACTAGTGCTGCAGCTGCTTCTACTACTACTGCTGCTTCTACTTTTATAACTACTACTACTACCAATATTACTACTGCTGCCGCAATAGCTAGTACTACTGCTACTGCTACTATTTCTCCTCCAACTACTACTATTGTCGCCACTACTACAGCTAGCACTACTAATACTTGTATTACTGCAGCAGTTGCTACTATTACTACTATCACTGAAGCTGCAATAGCTACAACAACTACTTCTGCTACAACTTCAGCTACTACTACTACAACTACTTCTACGACTAAAACGACAAATGCTACTACTACTACTACGACTGCTACTGCTGCTACTACTACCACTACTACTGCTACTACTACTATTTCTACAAGTACTGCTGTTGCTGCTACTATTACTAATACTATTGCCTCTTCTACTACTACAACAGCTACTACTACTACTACTTCTACTACTATTGCTACAACAACAACTACCACTACTACAAGTACTACAACTGCAACTACAATTGTTGTTGTTGCTGCTACAACTACTACTCTCACAGCTTCTCCAACCAATACTACAATTGCTACTAGTAATACAACTACTACTACTACTGCTTCAACTACTACTACCTCAACTACTATTGCTACTACTTTTGCTGCTACTACTACAACTTCAACTACTACAACTATTAGTACTACTGCTACTACCCCTCGAATTACTACCTATACTACTACTATGACCACCACCACCAGCACTACTACTACTCGTGCTACTTCTAATACAATGACTGCTACTGCTACTACAACTATTACTATGACTACTTCTACAACTACTATTACTGCTGCTGTTGCTGCTACTTCTACAACTACTGCTAATACTGCTACTCCTACTAAAACTACTTCTACTACTACTACTACTACTATTACAACGACTAATACTACTTCTACTGCTACTCCTACTACTACTCCTACTACTCCCACCAGAACTACAACTATTATCACTACTGCTGTTACTACAACAACTACTACTACCATTACTATTACTACTACTACTACTACTACTACTATAACTTCTACTACTACTAATAGTACTACTACTACTACTTCGGCTACTGCTACTGTTACTAGTACTACTACTGCTACTACTACTGCCACAACTACTGCTGCTACTACTACAACAATAACAACAATGACTGCTACTACTACTTCTACATTGAGTTCTATAGCAACTACTAGTACTACTCCTACTACTGCTACTACTACTGCTCCTACTACACCTACTATAATGACTACTGCTACAACTATAGCAACTGCTACTACTAATACAACCTCTACTACTAGTACTACTACTACTGCTACTACAACTATGCTACTTCTAAAACTATAACTACTATTACTATAACTACTACTACTCCTACTACTATTACTACTACTCCTCCTCCTCCTCCTCCTCCTCCTCCTAATACAACTACTACTACAGATACTACTTCCACTACTAATACTACTACTACTACTATTACTACTACTACTACTACTACTACTATGACAACTACTAGTACTACTACTCCTCCTAATATTACTACCACTACTACTACTGCTACTACAACTACTGCTACTATTTCTACTCCAACTCCTAAATTAATTTCAACCATTACTTCGACTACTAATATTACTACCACTACTACTAGTCATATTACTATTTCTACTGCCGCTACTACTACAACTACTACTTCTACTACTACTACAACTATTACCACTACTACTATGACTTCTGCTACAGCTACTACGACTCCTACTACCCATGCTACTACTACTACAGCTGCTACTACTACTATTACTACTACGGCAACATCCTC